>JAWWML010029097.1:0-13205 GCA_035047165.1 Ormyrus rosae
TGCACGTGCACTTTCTAGACAAGGCTTAGAGAAAAGCGTTACGTTTTATTTCATATATTTTACGCAGGACGTAACAAAATTTTAAACTTAGCTGTCTTTTAAATTCAACACAAACATATCCGTTTATAAACAATCACTCTTCGACCGTTTATCCAGGCCGTCATGCGAACACCTGGCGAAAAAAAATGCCAGCACGCAAAAAAGCAGGTTGCAGTCACTTGAAAATTAGAAGAGAGATTCATTCACAAATAGCTCCAAAATCAAGTCTATTTACAAATAATAAACAGATTAAACACACACTCCAACCCCACACAGGGGGTTCCATCCTTTTTATTAACCTATAAATTCGTGCGAAGTACTCGAATTTAAATTGCACAATAAGTGTAAGAGTTTAAGTTTATAAGTTTAAGTTTATGAGTTTAAGTTTATAAGTTTAAGTTTATGAGTTTAAGTTTATGAGTTTAAGTTTATAAGTTTAAGTTTATGAGTTTAAGTTTATAAGTTTAAGTTTATGAGTTTAAGTTTATAAGTTTAAGTTTATGAGTTTAAGTTTATAAGCGACTTCATTAATTACGTTATTTCGGTAACAGGAATTAACACGAATATTAATTAAAAATGTATTATACTTCACAATATTTATTTCAATGATACTAATTGTAAATATTCCGCGCTCAAAGGGCTGCTAACCTCCGATAACGCTGTTATTAGACAAAATCCTGAAACAGGTCAACTTTGATTTTTATGTTTAATTTTATTGCAAATATTATATTCAAAAATAATATAAAAAAAATAGTTTTTTCGAAATAAAATGTAAGAATTGCTATCCATGGGATCAAACAACCATTGCTAATTTGGCATTTCAAAGAGAAATATTTTCCATTTTGTTTCATTTTAAATTTTAATCTGAACTTGGCATACCAAAAAAAAAAACTTTTTTAGAGGTGAATTTTGGGGGTGGTTTTACCCCTTTTACAAGAAATTGGGTCCATAAAAAAATTAGCCCAAATAAAAATAAAATATGGATTATATAACTTAAAATATTAATTTTAATGGTTCGAAAGTATTCTGCACCTAAGGGGTTGTTTATCCCCGATAACGCTTTTATTTGCAAAAACCCGGAAATACGTAAACTTCAATTTTTTATTTTAAGCCCAAAAATGATTTTCATAATGATTAATTAATTTTATTGCAAATATTATATGCAAAAATAGTTTAAAGAATAAGGTTTTTCTGAAATACAAAGTAAGGGTTGCCACCCCCGGCGACCAAACTATACTTGCTGGTTTCGTCATTCAAAGAGAAATATTTTCCAATTTGTTTCATTTCAAAACGTTAATTAAATCTTAAAATATTAAAAAAAATCGTTTTCGGTGGTAAAATGTAAAGGTGATTTTCACCCCTTTAAGGGCGGCAATCCCTGTAGAAGCGTCAAAATGAAGCGATTTTCATGAATTTTTTTTAAAGTGATAAAAATATTTTTTCCAAAACTTTTACAAGTTTTTAGTAACATTTAAAAGCTTAAAAAATAATTTTTTATTTATAAAAAAAAATAAAAAATGGCGTCGTAATATCGTGCTTTCCACAGTACATTCGCGCGCGACTTCTTAAATGGCGTACACTCCTACACTTTTTTGGGTGATTTGAAACAAAAAAAAACAAAAAGATTTCAATTAGTAACATAATTGCGCTCTATATGAACCTATAAAAACATAAAAAATTGTAAATTTGACGTCTTTAAAAAAAAAATCAGTTTTTCACACTGTTTTTACTATTTTAATGTAACAAAAAATTACTTTTTTAAATTGCTAGTTTAAAACAAGTAGGTTCATATAGAAACTAATATAATAAAGTAAGTTTATGTATAATTTTAGCCAAATCGGTCGAGTAGTTTTCTCGTAATCGTGCACGCCGTTTTTAAAAATGCCGTTTTGAAAAATCGGTTTTAAAGTTCCTAAGCATGAAAACTATTGGTTTTAGTGACTTACCGATTAATCTGCAATCCCAGGTGCATACAGTAGCCCTTCAGCTTTATCATATATTAAGTTTTGCTGCAAAATTTCCTCTTTGTGGGCTTGTCTAGCCTTCTTGATCTCCAACGTGTTGCGCCGGTTCTGCCTCTCTACGCGGTGGCGGTCAGACTCTTCGGCAAATATCTGGCATCTGCTTCCGATTTTGATGCCTAATTCGTTCATCATTCTTATAACAGAACTGTAGCCCTCGTTAAATATTTCAGCAGCAATGAAACTAGCTATTTTGACGATTTTTAGCCTAGAATGCAAATTTTTTGGTGTCATGATCCAAATGGTTGAATTGATGAAACTTTCATTTGATTCTGAGTACGACCTCCCAAACATCTTTGAAGTAAATCTTCTCGAGATTATTAATTGTGATAGCGTAAAAAAACTGTACCGAATTCAATAATTCGATATGCGTGAAGTGAATCATTGCTATTAAAATCTTTATTGCCGGCAGCAAGGAGTTTTCTGGCACTGGCGCTTGTTCCTGCTTTTGGATTTTCCTCATTCTTACCCGAAAATTGATTTCCCGAAAAACGTCTTTTATTAGGGCGTGACTGTCAAAAATATATGCTTATCTCCCCTTTAGGATAAGACGACATTTTTACTTATTAAAAATCGCGGAGCAAAAAAATAAGTTTTCAACTAAACTTTCTTCTTTCGTTTCTTCCAGTTAAATATACTTTTATTTACCGGCTTTGTAACGATTCTTAACTCAAAACATGCTACGAAATATCTAATCATAATAAAACTATAATAACAGACAATGTATATAAATGCGATTTTGAAAGGAACAATGATTCGCACCCAGCGATTCAGATAAGCCGCGTTCACGAGCTGTAACTTCCATAGATCTCCGAATTTCGCTATAAAACTTTTTGACGATATTTTTGAAAGTACAAACTAATTTCTTATGCAAAAAAAAAAAAATAATCGATTTTTGGACCCTTCTACAAGGATTGCCCCTCTTAATATCGGTTTGGGCCGAAAAAAAATACGTGTCTCTTATTTTTCGATTCTCTTCAACATATCAAAAATTCAGGAAAAGGAGTGGTGGACACCTCGGTTCCTTTTATCAGTGTCCTTCTTAGTAATTTACCTCAGCTATCGAGCCCTTAAATTATCAGACGAAAAAAAGTCCGAACTGAAATTTTCTCAAATCACCCGTTGTTTAACTGTCGAGCTGATTCCCTGATTGTGGTAACAGGAGGTGAATCATTGGCTCGTTGCAGCTTCTTATACCGATGCCGCCGAATCCTTATTGAGTTTGAGCTCTTCGCTGATGGCTCGTTCGAAGGCGCAAAGGATTGGGATTTGGTAACACAACGAACTTTGAGACAAGAGACTTATTTTATTGCAAAATTTCATTAATTTAGCTTCGTTTATTTTAACCAAGAAAAAAGAAAAAAGAACTTAAGTCACGTTACAATAATAAAAAAATAATAATAAAAGAGATGTAATTTAATTATTTGCCCGACGCGATTGGTCGATTTAATTAGCTGCTAAGTGGTCGTGTACAACGCTAAAGCGAGAGAGAGAGAGAGCGGCTTTCGAGTTCGAGTCAAGCACTCAGCGACTGATGGAGAAGTGGCGACACACAAGCCAACCCTAGGCTTTGCCAGGGTAGGTCCGGCTCAGGCTTACTTGCGAGCAGAGTTAAAATTTATTCGCATGAAATAAAATATTTTAACTCAACAGCGAACACCCGCTTTAATAAAATCTGGATTAAATGAATGTGATTTGAGTAGTTTTGAAAAACCCACAACTTGTGTAAATAATAATAGTCCGATAGTCCAATTTGAATTCAAGATCATCTAAGAGCCAAAATCACCTTGTCTATTATTTGCGTAGTGTTTTTATTTTATTATGCCATTGGAAGATACGCAAACCAAGTCGTATAAAAATACAAAATCTTAATCTGAAATCGATGATTAAAAATTTTAAATTAAAATATCTCATATTTTCTATCGATTGATACGAGAAACGACATATAATTAAAATTATACATGTCTATCTAACTTTTAAAACTGCTATTTAAAAATTTATTTTTAGCAACGTTAATGGAAGCTGAATTACCTATTAAATTACCACAATTATGGAATTTGATGTTACCAGAGAGTTTAAAAAACTTTTGTACAATGAAGGATAAACAAATTACAGCTGAGGAAGCTAATCAAATGGTATTCAGTCTTCAAGTTTTGGAGGTGATTATGCCAAGTCTACATAAATCGTTGATTCCTCCTATAATACAATGTTTGAATAATATGTGTCTCTTATTGGCAAACCCATATAAAACTGTGAGACATCTTACATCACGCTGCTTAGCTGTGTTGGCATCTCTCAATACTAAAGAGGTATTATCTTTAAATTACTCTTTTTTGGTAATTGAAAATATGAATTAAAATTAATTTTGTAATTTTCTGTTTAATTTTTAGACGATGAATTTTATCGTACCGAAAATAATAACTTTTCTTGAAACTAATAATGATGGGGGTGATGTAAGTAATGTAGCATTAGCCCCTAATGAAGTGGATGCTCGCCGCCAAGGTGCAGCGGAAGCTCTTGCGTGTCTAGTCGAAAGTCTTGACGTTGGCATTGTACCTTATGCAGTACTTTTCATGGTCCCACTACTCGGCAGAATGAGCGATCAAAATCAAGCGGTCAGATTAGCCTGCAGTGCTACCTTTGCTACTCTGGTACAGCTACTGCCTTTGGATCCTGGAGCTATAGATGCACCTCATCTAGTGTAAGCTGTCTAAAACAAATATTATTATATTATATTAATAAAAATTTTAAATCATTTGATATTAAATAATTAAGCTCAAAATAAACGCTTGCTACATATAATATTTTATTCATTGGTTAAAGTGATTAAGGAGTCTCATAGGTTACATGAAATCATACAGAATGACTTGAAATTTTTGTATGTTATTCCTTATCTAAAAATAAGATTATATGATTTTTTCAGGATTTTTTATCGCTACGGTTTATGAGAAAAAAATTGTTGAAAATTGAACTTTTAACATGGGCTCTTATGGAAGAGAGATATTATGAAGGGCTTGCGCGTAAGAATTCGCGATAAAAAACATAGAGATTAAGTTAAAACAGAGATAGTTTTATAGAAAAACAATCAAGGAATCAAAATGCGCCTGGCTGTCAATCGATTGCCAGTAATTTGACAAAGAACTAAGGCAAAACGTAACCAAAATATTGAGTTCGTTGGCTGCGGAGGGGGCGCGCGGTGAGCGGAGGAGCCGCTCGTGGAGAGCGAGGGGACTCCCCTTTCCTCCGTCCGGCCACGAAAGCTATGAGACTCCTTAATAACAACACAAAATTCTTGAATAAAATAGAATTTTATTTTATTGTAAAAGAAAAATTGAAAGCACATTTTTAAAGAACTATTTAATTGAATTTATTTTTTAAGTATGAAATGAAAGTAATGAAAATTAAAGATTAGAAGTATGCAAAATAAAAAGGCAATGACATGTTTAAGTCTACATAAATTCTGTTTTGTAGCAAAGAAAAAGCTCAAGAGCGTCGCTTTCTGGAACAGTTACTTAATCCCCGAAGCATTCCAGATACCGAATTATCGATTCATGTGGCAGCTGAATTACGATCTTATCAGCAACAAGGCCTGAATTGGTTGGACTTTCTTAACCGTTATAAATTACATGGGGTCCTATGCGATGATATGGGTTTAGGTAAAACCTTGCAAACCCTTTGTATCTTAGCGCTTGACCACAATCGCAACAAACAAGCACCTTCAAGTCTTGTTGTATGTCCACCAACTCTTACAGGCCATTGGGTTTATGAGGCTGAAAAATTTTTTCAAACAAAGGATTTATCAGTTATTCAATATGGTGGAATTCCTCTTGAACGTGAAAGATTACGCTGTCGAGTAACGCAGTATAAGTAAGTTCTACTAATTTAAGTACACAAAAGTCTAGAAGCAGTATATAGATAAATTACTATAATATAAAATCATTATAACAGACTTCTTGTTAACCCTTTCAAGCACGGTAGAAAGCCTGACTTTTCACCTAGATCATTATTATTTATTTTATATTTCAAATTAATTATTTTTAGTGGATTAATATTAATCAACCAAATACTGAAATTAGTTATGTTTTCATATATATATATATATACACGTTTGTGGAATGAGAAAATTAGTATAAGAATAATTATTAACTATTTATCAACCCACAATTATAAATTATTATAAAAAAAACTACTAATTTTAAAAGTATATAGCATATATATAGCATAGTAAAACGTCCTTTACAACTTTCAAATTGCCCCTAAAATTCAGGATTTTATCAAAGATGGCTCTGGTATACACCAAAATCTCTGTTTTTGAATCCCATTTAACAAAAAATTTTTTGCAGATTTTTATCCATGGTGCGTCAGGGTCAAAAATGCAAAATACCACTTTTTTAAGCTATTTTCGGGGGTTTCCCTGCACAATGGTTGGTTTAAAGTTCAAAATATAGTAGAACAGTGCAGACATTAGATCTACTAACCCAAAAGAATAAAATGCATACTCCTTCAGCCCACACTGACACGTATAAACCGTTGCTAAACCTATTTTTCGAGTTATTTCCCACTTGTATAATTAATTATATAATATAACACGCACTACACACATACATACATATATCCGTATATATGCATATAATTCATTGACCTTCATTATTTATGTAGAATAATTTATTGAATTACGCGATGTTACATAATAATGAACGTTCCGTTACTTTGGCATTCAGTTTCTCATCTATATCCCAACTCATGGCTTTTTTCTTTCTGTTTCGGACTCGAAGTTCTCATTTAGTATGTTCGTGCTGCGCGAATTAAGGTCAGTTTCTAACAATAGCAGGAGTGATATCTTTTTTAGTGCATAGTCCTTTACAGAGAAAAATATATTATATATGTTTATGTTTTCGTAAATACTGTATTTTTTTAATTACATATGTATCCGTATTAAAGTTAATTTTACTAAAAAACTCAAGAAAAATAAATACTATAGTTAATAAGTTAATAATTATAATTATATAAAGGTAAATGGAAATGTTTTTTTTAGTATAAGGGTTATATTCCTAAAAATTTGATAATAATGGAAAATATATTAATGATAGGGTATAGTCACAAAAAAAAATCTGTATTTAATAATATAAATTTACAAAAATGTAATTATGTTTTAGTTACATAAAACTAGAGAAAGAAAACATTTTCAGCCTGTTTCAATCAAATTTGAAAGAGTTTTATTTTAAAAATTAATCAAAAAAGGTGCTTATTTGAAATGTCTCTTAGGGGGAAACGTTTCGGATATCACCAAAAACTGTACTTTTTTAATAGGTAGTGCCAAGACATGCAACTTGACACAAGCTTTTGTTCGTATACTCAAAAATGTAAATTAAAGACCTTTTTGAATCAGCAAAATATTAAAAAAGTGAAAAAATGCTCTATTTTTAACAGTATAATTTCCAATAAAAAATTTAAGAATTATTTGAAGGACAAAAGCCTGTGTAACTTTTTTATAAACATAAGAACCAATCTTCGTGCATTGTTTCCAGCTGGATTCAAAGAAACTTGCCCGTAAGGAACATTTGGAAGACAGAAAAAGTTGATTTTGAGAAAAACAAGATTAAAGATTCACTCATAAACACTTTGAAGATTTTCTTACTTTAGCGGTTCAATATTTCCCAGCACCATACACTCCTTCCTTTTTTCTTAATTAAGTTTCTGAAGGTTGCTTATACTTTTTCTGACTGTGGTATGCCTTTCTCTTCTGTTTCTCTGATGTGGATTGCCTTTGCTGCCTGCGCGTGTCTCTTCTTCTGGCAAATCTCACCATGCTTCTTGATGGCTTGGTATCACAGAAAGCTGTTTTCATCAGCTGGGTTCTTAACAGCTCATTATTGTACTCAGAAACAGCATTCACAGCTGCTATCTCAATCCTTTTCTTTCAAACAAACACTTCTTTTGGACACTTCCTCCAAATAAGAGCATGCAAACTCTCATTTGCATTCTGTGTCTTGCCTCTTACACAGCGCATTCATAATTGGTCACTAGAAAGTCTTTCATAAATTTGTTTTATTTTTTCTACTACATAATCACTTAATTTCACTTTCATATCCATATGGTTCCATGACAATCTGTTTTGCGCTTTAGCTTTGTTATAAAAACACCAACTTCTTACTCCAGCTGGACATAGATCATGTTGTGGTCTTAGTCTCATTGCGCCAATGTCACTCAAATTTGATGTCACTGCTTTTCTATAATAGCTAGTGAGCACATTAATTTTTTTATCTGTTAGAGCACTTTCTTTACGTTCGCCTAATTTTTCTTTCTTCACTATCTCTCTCAAAGCAGTGCCTAACCGTTTAGCCACATGATTAATATACTCTTCTTTTTCAATAACTATATCTTTTCCATAAGGAGAAATATTTTGTAAAATCAGCCAGGTCTTTGCGTCTCCATCAGAAAGGATTTTTGTATATCTACACTTATGAAGACTTATAGAACGCTTCCAAATTAATTCAGCTTCTGCTACTTCCATTGCACTTGAAGATTTAAAAAAGTTCACTTCACATTCTCCAGATCCTTCATGTCTGTTTTTCCAATTCTTAAATTCATCAGAATTCATATCAAAAGAAGCAGTAGCTATGGTGCAAGCTAAACAAAATTTAGATAATACTTCATAAACTAATACAAGACCGATCAATAAATCAATCACAATCCCAATTCCATATAATGATTTATATCCTCGCCGATGCCATGTGCAATCAAAAGATACATTTATGTCTTAAATATCTATATTATTATGACTTGACAACTGCAAGTATGCTTCTCGCACTTGCTCACCAGCCGTAAGTAAAACACTTTTTTTAACCCTTAGAGGGCCGGGATGATGCCTTGAGGCGTCATGACTTTTATGTAAGATTTCTGAGACTAATCATGCATATGAATATAAATATATACGTGGTAACCTTATTTATGAAGTAAACAACAAGTACATCCCTTACGAGAATAAAAATACAATAGTAAAGGGGTGAAAACTACCACTATCGGAAAGCGGTTGATTTACAAATTTTTATTGCCAAAAAAAAATGTTTCAATCATATAATTACTCGAATAAATAATTTTTCATTGATATAAGTCTCCCCATAATGTATAATTTTTTACGAAATTGCATTCGATCCGAATACCAAATTAGTCAGAAATTAGGTACCCTATGTTGCCTGGTATTACGTAGAGTAGTTCACCCCTCTTAGGGCTAGATTTTGAAATTTATGAAGGAATAAACTATTTCTTATCCTCCTAGACCCAAAGAATGCTGAGAGACATACTCCTAAGTTGAGAATTAATTATTAGAGAATTTTAAAAATTTTAACGTGGCCTTACACCATGCAGGGGCGGGATGACGCCTTGAGACATCATACCAATGACTCGCCGACATTTGGCAATAGTTTCATCAAAAGCGGGGGACTTTTTCCCTCATTTCTATGAAGATACTGATCTCTCAAATTCTGGCTCTTTAAGGGTTAATTCCATATTCTCTTCATAGGCAATGTTGAAGATATCCTTCCGAGTCCAACAAAGCCAATGCTAACAGAGTTTATACTCTCAACAATATTTTTATTGACTAAAGATGATTTTTTTATTGACTATTGATGAAGAATTCTTCACAGCAACTCGAGGACTTGAAAAACTTTCTCCTGCAATATGGCCACAACTCAAGTATTTCAAAACCATTTTGGATGTAAATCCAATAGATGCATTGGTTTCTACTGTCAAATTTGTTTCAGTACACTCACTGCATTTAACGTTTTTAAATAAATTTTTTCAAGCTGTAGAGTGAACTAGGAAAAACTCACCATGCTCTGTTGAATCAACAGGTATTTGTGATGGATTGCTTATATCACTTTCAGGATTGGCAATTTTTCTTTTTTTTTTGCCCCACGGGAACTATTTAGCTGCATCATCCTCTTGCTTTTTCTACGTTTCATTGGATAATAACTTCTATTTACTGTTGGCAACATTTTGAAAAAAGCACAAAAAAATTTCAGTACAGAAGCAACGTAAACATACAATAGCAGCCGGTCAAAAAATTTAAGGTGTGTTCTCACTGATGTCAAATTCTGATGGCTGCTTACCGGCCTAGACGTAGATATAAAACTAGACGATGTCACATACTTCGTATTTTATAAAATATTTTAGAAAACTCAAAAAATACGTTATTTATTTTTATGACATTACATTAAAAATTCGTTTTTTTTTCTTTTATTATTTAAAAATTAAGCATTGAAATTTTTTTATTTTGACTCTAATGAATGTACTAACATATTCTTTGATACTTCTAGAACACATTTCTAAAATAAAAAAAAATTGATTTCTTTGATGATTGTTGACTGTACCCTACCGTTAAGGGGCAAGCCCGAGTTAAAACCTAAGAAAAGATAATCATTGTTAATTACAAAAATTAACATGGAAACTAAGTATATAATATTTAAAATATTATCTATTTAATGTATACTATACTTTTACCAATATTTAAAGCCCAATTAGGCTAAAAAATCTTTTCTGGAACTCCAATTATTGAAACTTCTTTCGAAGACTGATTTCTAAAAGCAAAAGTCACTTACCGTAGAAAATAATTGGGGTGAGTCAGTGGAGCTTTAAAATATTCAAACATTTTAGTTTTCAATTCTAATCCACTTAAGAGAAGAAGGTACCAAAATTGGACAGAAAGCTTAAAATTGAATAAAAATGATATTTATACTCTCAGTAACACATATATTTATAGAAAGAATAAAAAAGGACCCCCGCTCGGAGCTTATGGAAATCCGGTTTCCGTCAAAATGTCTGATATGCAGAAAGTTGTATATTTTGGTCTCCTGATTGAAAGTCTCTTTGGGCTCAAAGCCCAAAACCCCACAAGTTCTGAGAAAAACACCTAGAAACCACCTCTACCAAACCACAAGCAGGCTAACCCTGGGAGCAGCGAGTTTAATAACTTATTCCTCTTGAAATATTTTATTTCCACGCCACAAACGAGCTTAATCACCCAATCACCTAATCTTTAACCCATCTAATCCCTAAAAACCACCTCTACCAAACCACAGGTAGAAAAAAAATTACATGAGTATAAAAATTACTGATTTTTTCAACGATTCCTCCCGATCTGACTTTCGAATGACTTACTCGTACATGTTTACATGAAGGAGGTGAACTCGGAATTGGGAATTCGGAATCAGCGACCTCAAAAACCATAGAATACCTGAGTGAGACTCATTGATACTTCAACCAGAGAAAAAAATGGATTAACCTCATTGTTCTCAGCGTTAGGTGGATTAGCCTACCTGTGGTTTAGTACAGGTGGTTTTTAGGGATTAGATGGGTTAAAGATTAGGTGATTGGGTGATTAAGCTCGTTTGTGGTGTGGAAATAGAATATTTCAAGAGGAATAAGTTATTAAACTCGCTGCTCCCAGGGTTAGCCTGCTTGTGGTTTGGTAGAGGTGGTTTCTAGGTGTCTTTCTCAGAACTTGTGGGGTTTTGGGCTTTGAGCCCAGAGAGACTTTCAATCAGGAGACCAAAATATAACAACGTTCTGCATATCAGACATTTTTACGGAAACCGGATTTTCATAAGCTCCGTGCGGGGTCCTTTTTTTATTCTTTCTATAAATATATGTGTTACTGCGAGTATAAATATCATTTTACTCGATTTTAAGCCTTCTGTCGAATTTGGGGACCTTCTTCTCTTAAATGGATTAGAATTGACAACTAAAGTGTTTGAATATTTTAAAGCTCCACTGACTCACCGATTCCAAATATTTTCTACGGCACGTGTCTTTTGCTTCTGGAAATCAGTCTTCGAAAGAAGTTTCAATATTTGGAGTTCCAAAAAAGGTTTTCTAGCCTAGTTGGGTTTTAAATATTTGTAAAAGTATAGTCTACATTAAATAGAAAATATTTTAAATATTATATATTTATTTTCCATGTTAATTATTGTAATTAAGAATTATTATCTTTTCTTAGGTTTTAACTCAGGCTTGTCCCTTAATATTTTTTCCATTTTTATCAAGTTTTTGGGAATATAACCCTTATACTAAAAAAAACATTTCCATTTACCTTTATATAATTATAATTATTAACTTATTAACTATATTATTTATTTTTCTTGAGTTTTTTAGTAAAATTACCTTTAATACGGATACATATGTAATTAAAAAAATACAGTATTTACGAAAAAATAAACATATATAATATATTTCTCTCTATAAGAGACTATGCATTAAAAAAGATATCACTCCTGTTATTATTACAAACTGACCTTAATCCACGCAACACGAACATTCTAGATGGGAACACCCGTCCGACACAGAAAAAAAGAAGCCATGAGTTGGGAAACGATATAGATGGGAAACTGAATGCGAAAGAAACGGAACGTTAATTATTATGTAATATCGCGTAATTAAATAAATCATTGTACATAAATAATTAAGGTGAATGAATTATATGCATCCATACGGATATATGTATGTATGTGTGTGTGTAATGCGTGTGTAACGATCTTCATAAAAATTTAGAGTTATATTATATAATTCATTATATAAGTGGAAAATACGGTATTTTGCATTTTTGACCCTGACGCACCATCGATAAAAATCTGCAAAAAATTTTTTGTTAAATGGGGTTCAAATACAGAGATTTTGGTGTGTACCAGAACAATCTTTGATAAAATCCTGAATTTTATGGGTGATTTGTAAGTTTTAAAGGACGTTTTATTATCCTATATATATCTAAAACATTTTAGAAATAGGTTAATTTGATGCCTTTTTTTGTAACCTTTAACGTCGTTCCAATTTTTGCCCAATCCGTTAAGATTTCGCTGAGATATGGCTGAAAAACGATAAAACACATTTTCTGATATTTGAAGGTTAATGTTGAACACATGCATTGTAACGATCACTCAAAGGGTCTAGCCGGATAAGATAGTGAAATCGGCCCTTGACGATTTTTTAAAACAGATTACACTATCTTGTTCGGAAGGGAAAATGACTAAAATCTCTAAATTTTCAGACGCCTAGACCCATTAGAGACCCTATTAGGCCCAATTTAGTGATTTTTGTTTTTTGACGATATCTCGGTCAGTTTTTGAGCTAGGAAAGAATGTTTTTTTTAAA
>JAWWML010029108.1:0-13204 GCA_035047165.1 Ormyrus rosae
GAAAAATTTGCGAAGGGTCTGAATTTCGTAAAAATCGCTATTTTTGCAAAAGCTGCTCATTTGCAAGTAACACACGAGGTATGTTTTGTCACCTTTTTGAGTTCTATACCTGAGAAATCGAAAGACTTTTCTCCCCTCTTTCGATCGTACACACGGTTATAATAGGGTGCGATTATCACTAATACCTTAAAAATTACTTTAAAATATCGTTATATGGTAAAAAAGTGTCTTCAAGAATGTATTGACGGGACTATATAAATGTAATTTGTGACATCTGAAAAAATTTTTTTTGAAAAATTTAAGTCAATACGAAGAAAAATCCTAGGTAAAACGTTCAAATCGATAAAGATAAGGCTTCCACATAAATGTTGGAAAAATGCCTAAAAACGCTCAAAAATGCTGATTTTTTGACATTGATGCGGAGCTCGTGAGCACAATTTTAGCTATAAGACCCTAAAAATTTGCATGAAGTCTTTTTTTGGCAAGTACTAAAAGATATCTCAGAATCAGACAAATCGAAGGACCCCGTGCGCACGGTTTTCAAAAAATCTATTTTTTTTACCCATAGTGCTGTGTCACGATTTCGAGGACCGAAGAAACAACAAATTAATATTCGGTAGAAGTGCCCCAACCATGATTCGATCTTATCTTCTGTTAGGCATTCCTATAATTTTTACCATCTTTGTTTTACCTGTGGCTGTTACTTTTGTAAGCTGCATATTTGTTATAAATTTGAGAAAATAAAACCTAATAATTTAGTATTATTTTTTGTTATTAGTTTTTGTATAAAGGGGTTTTACACCTAGTGAACATTCTCAGGAAAATCATCTGTAATAAAATAAATTATAAGCATGAAAATAAATATTATGCACTGTAACGGGGTAGGTATTCGGGAGTAAATCGCCGAAAGCTACGCCTCGCCACAGACGCACGGCGGTACAATGCCGTGCTTTTTTGACTAGTGTCATCTTTCTTTCTGTTCGGCTGTCTCAGATGGTTGGCGCGCGCGGAGGCGGCAGGGTAAGAGAAAGTTTAATGGGGAAATACTGGGAGGAATGGGTAGCAGAACCGGGTCTTTAAATGATAACGCGACTGTTAAAGTAAAAGTAAGAGAATAGATTTATTGAAAAGAAAGAAAAATCGAAGTTCGCCGGCCGAAAGAGCGGCACGGACCGGCGAACAAATGTAATTGAATTGAAACAAAAAAGGTAAAATAAATAAGTCGAACAAAGATCGTAAATAAATCGCGTGGTTAATCTTACGAGTTGTGTGCCCGCAAACTATCTCGCTGCGCAGTAAACTGATCAGCCGCTGCTGATCGCTAATACCTAGTGCTCTGTCGTGCAACCGGTGCTGCACGGCAAACTCCGCTCTTTCTCACTCTAGCGTGATCGGGGCTTGCGCCGCTACCGATGCGCTCGGATATGTATCTCGCAAACTTACGTTGGCGACGCTGATTCCGATACGAATTGAAGCGGGCCATTTTGCTCTCTGTACATGGCTGCTTCCTCGTTGACGCAAGTCGCTCGCCGTTGACTTTTCTATATATATATATTTATCAATTTAAACACTTTCAGGAGTTTTTCAGCACGTTTACGAAAGTTTGAGGCTTTTTTTTGGTCACTTTGGGTATCCTCAAATTTCCCAAATATATATCGGAACCCGATAGGAATTTTGAGGATTTTATGGTGTACCGCATCCCGTTCAACGGAGGATATTCTTCCTTGGCACGAAAGAGGTCACAGCTTTCTATGCTGCCCGAGTTATGTGGATGCCCGATCAACGGTAATGGGAATCATAGTTAAGTAGATTATTGAAATATACTTTAAATACTTGTAATGTACAAAATGTACATTTAAAAAATCGGGATAATATTCCGAAATAATATTTCGAAACTGTAAACACGTGTTTTAATAAAGTATGTAACGTTGTGAACGGTGCGACACTGCACCGCTTCTCCGTTCAACGTCATAAAAAAAAAACTATTTATTTTAACCCAGAGAATCCGTCTCTGGGGAGGCCGACCGAACAGAATTACTGCAGCCGGGATGCTGCAGCCAAACGAAACGCGCGTTAATCCTGAATACACACTTCCGATTTTCGACGCGGGATTAGATTGGGTTATTTTGACTTACCCGCGACTCCTTCTCGCGTTGTTTCTTCTCTCTCTCGCTCTCTCCTGGCGAAGCCATGATTATTTTGGAATATTATCCCGATATTAATTTTCTAGCATCGGGTTGCGCCGAGCATCGCGAGTAAACATGCCTCGACATGTTTACGTCGCCAACACCGGCGTGCACCGCATTCTTTCCCCAAACTTGCCTCGTTGAGAGCACGAAAATTCGTGCACGAGTGCGAGTGAGAGGGGAAGCGGGTCCCGTTCTCTCGCATGGGTACAAGACAGAGGGGATACTGGCGATGGGAAGCGACCCGCTCGTTCGCCAGTACCACGCTAACCAGGGCTGAAGGTAGAGTCGCCACCATGATCAAGTATCCAGTGGACCGTCGAACAAGTTGCACGTGATTTTCGAGCGCGCGATACCGACGCAACCAGATACGAAACAGGAAGTTTTCGGGTTCACTACGCGAGTGCATAATTCCACAGTGGGTGCGGGATTTCACGGGCAGTACATGGGGTAAGGAATAAAAGGTGACATTGGACAGTGTTGAGGCTCGGGCCTCACCTGACATCTCCAAGGGTCAGGCGACAGATCGAGCGGCGGTGGAGTCATCTCTCGCCTTTGCCATCACCAAGGACTCGAGAGGCGAAAGGACTTCCTCGCACCCTATCTTTCCCGTAGCAGGTGGGCGTCCTCCGTGCGAAGCGAGGAGAGCGAGAGAGAGAAGAAATAACGCGAGAACGAGTCGCGGGTAAGTCAAAATAACCCAATCTAATCCCGCATCGAAAATCGGAAGTGCGTATTCGGGATTAACGCGCGTCGCGTTCGGCTGCAGCATCCCAGCTGCAGTAGTTCTCTTCGGTCGGCCTCCCCAGAGACGGATTCTCTGGGTTAAAATAAATAGTTTTTTTATAGTGACGTTAAACGGGGAAGCGGTGCGGCGTCGCACCGTTGTACAACGTTACATGCTTTAGTAAAACACGTGTTTACAGTTTCGAGTCCCGACAGCACCGTTGTCAGTGCAATGGGTAATATATATATCTTCTTAATTCCATTATCTTAATGTAAGGCAAAACTGCAGTTCCGGTGATAAGGCGACTGCAGTTCCGGTGATAAGGCGACTGCAGTTCGATCGGCGAGAAATAAAGGTGGTCTAAAAATCGAGCGAGTTGTTACTAAGGGGAGTCACATAACTCACGTATCTCGTGAAGTCAGCTATACCTGCTGATATTTATAATATCTTTGCTCGTACGCGTTTGCATCAAAGGCACCGGTATTTAAATATTTATTTATTAAAATATCGTGATTATTAAAAATGAATATTTCTTTGCAATTAATACGCGGTCACTTTATTTAAAAGAATAATTTCGTTAACCATTGTAGCATTCTAAAATGAATTTTATCTCTTAAAGGGCATCGAAAAATTCTTTTTTTTTCTGTAAGACAATTTTATTGAATCACCTCATAAAAGATGTCTTGTTGTCTTGAAGGTTCCTGGACACCTAGACGTCACCTACAGGAACACCTTCCGATTTTCGGTGCATCGACGATGCCCCAGGTGGATCACTTTGTAGACGATGTCTCATCGCCCTGAAGATGTTCCTGGACACCTAGACCTTCTGAACATCGACCATGTAATGCAAATTATTGCACCGACTGAAATTACTTTTTGTTAAAAAAAGTTTCGTATATCAAATTAAATTTGTAAAATTTTAATTTTTCAAAATGCCACCAGATTTCATTTAGTGGCTTATGCTTTAACATTGTTTGTATGTTCTTTATAATGTAGATACACAATGAGTAATTTCTTTGCTTATGCCAACAAATATACCTGTTTCTTTAGTATTCAATTTTATTTCAAAATGTTTGGCTCTATCAAAGTGTAAAGTTGAAATGAAAGCTAGTTTTAAGAACTTATGATTTATGAAATATCGGTAAATTCAAATGAAAAATTTACTAAACAAAGAAAGATTCTCGGAAACAGGTTCTATCAATATTTCCTGAAATTAGACTAAAACTTCTTAAACCTTTGAAAAAAAACATCTTTCTAAAAAATCTCCGTAAAAAATTAACTTTTAACCAAAGCAACGGTTAGCCGAATTTGATATATTCCGCATTATCATTGATGGTAATCATATAGTAAATATAGTTTTAGTATATATATATATATATATATTACGATAACAGTAACTACAAATTATATTTAAAATATTCCAAAATATTAAATAAATTACTCAAAAGAACTGAAATCTCTATAAAAAAATTAATTTTGAAACAAAGTAAAAAGTTAGGCGAGTTTGATGTATTCCATATTACCAATGATGTCAATCACATAGTAAAAATATGGTATAAATATATAAATATTTCAATATTTCAAGCAACTGCAAAATATATCAAAAATATGTTAGTAGATAAATAATCTTATAATGAAATCACAGGTTAAAAAAGTAATGAAATGAAAGTAAAACACTCAAGTTTTCAATTCATGAATATTTTAATAACCAAAATTACAACCTATATCCGAAATGATGTATTCCACACTCATGCATGTCAATCATGTACTTTACTTAACTATTACACTACATATACAATGATTTGTTATATTCCTAATTAACTAATTTTTACGAAGAAATTATGTAGACTTAAGTAATACATTGATCAATTACAAATAAATCTCATGTTACTTATTACGTAACTTGCCAGGCCCGTTTTATTTTGTTTATGGTGTTAACTAATGTGATCATTTATATATTCAAATTATATACAAAACAAATTGTTCTTCATTAAAAAAATAACTTTCAATATGATTTTTTTATATTTTGAAATACTATAAAAAAATGTTAAGTAACAGTAGAACATCATATAATAATAAATGTTGATAAATCAATAAATATTAATGAATATTAGGTAAATATGGAAATTATAAGTCACAAAAATTGCATTAATTTTAAAAGTAAAAATGTATGTTGCGACCGTTTTTTTTTATTAATAAATTAAATCAATTAAAATTCAACTTTCACTAATCCTTCCCGACACGAAACTAGAATTTTTAAAAGGCGCGGGAGGTCACAAAGCAAATTTTTCACTTCACTAATAATTATCAGGAAAACCGTTACGGATAACTAATCGAAGAAAAAAGAAAATCGCGCAACTCACAAAAATTAAACCGCGTTTACCGAATTCTAAACCGACAAAAATTGTGATTCCTGCAAAAAAAAAAAACTGGCACCTGTAAATAAAAATCTGGCACCTGTAAAGGGGGAGAAAAGTCTGGCAAGGAAAGGAAAATTAAATCAAATAACATAAATAAATAAGTAAAGAAAAAAATAATTAAATGAAAGATTTTTCCTTTCGGAATTTATTATAAATAATAAAAAAGATACCATATACTCCGGTTCTGCTCACGAAAATACAAAATTCAAAAATTACGTCTCGACACTGGCGAAAACAATTTTACAATAGGCCAAAATGGCGTAAGTGTGACTAATTTTTCAAAACTCGACTGTCCTGAATTACTGTCTAGCACGGAATGACGATCCTTCCTCGTCGAAGGATCTCCTTCCCCGGCTTTTCAATTTTGTCGAATCATCCCTATGCTCATTTGCCAAAATTGCTCTTTAATTGAGCCAATTACCGCCCCGGGCAGCGCCCCCTATAATCGGCGCGTAATTACAAATTACTAATTCCATCGACTGGCTAATTCTGGCTATTATCTATGTATATAGGTGTTTACCCTAGTGGGAAATTTCATAACCCGCGTTTTATTACTTTTCTACGGGTGCGCGCGCCTTTATCTAATGCAGTCCGACCTGCATCTGCGACCGAGTCCACGGCGGACGCGCCATTGTAGACGCCACTTGCGCCGCATGCGCCTCTCAGTTGCGCCATGTGCTTCGCACATGTGTTCACCGCGCGCGCTCGTTGTCTCTTTCTAGCGCCGTGGATGGTGTTTTTCGGCCCCCTGGTGTCGGCAGGGCATTCGTCGACCTCGCGGTTATTAGTGCGAGTGTGTGCGTGAAGTGGTGTTGTCGGTCCGGGAGGGCCTTGACTGGCAACGGCGCGGCGGCGCGAGGTAACTTAACTTCCTCCGCTCAGCTTCCACATCACAATAGCCACCACTACGCAGTTCCTGGCTTGGCCTGCTGGTTTGGCGTCCGGAGGCATCAAGAGGTAACCTGGTAATTCCCAGGTAGGTATTAGTGTCTTTTTTATTTCATTTCTTTTTCCCAGGTAACCAGACAAAATCAGCAGCGTACCCCAGTTCTTTCCTGGCACTCCTGTCTCTTCCGCTACCTTCCTCTACCCTGTCTACCATCCTTAGTTTTTCCTTTCTTTATTACCTTATTCTAATTCTTTCTTTTTTTTGTTTAGATGCAGCCGGCAACATCCACAAGGAGCGCACACCCTGGCCTGCCCTGGGATATCCAGCCACGCGGCTTCAATGATTCCCAACGATACTCAGTTAAATATTCTACTTTATTGTCTTATTAATAGAATCTATAAATATTTAATATCTTAGTTCTTAATACATGTTTAATATCTTATTTCTTTTTTTTTTCAGATTCAATTGGTACCAAAATCTTTAAGAAGTGCCGAGGACCCTCTACAGTAATAAATTTCTTTATTATTTTATTAGTAGTACTTTTCTTTATTATTTTATTTTCTTTTTTTTCTTTTATTAACTTTAAAAATTAATCAATTATATTTTTTTCTTTTTTCAGGGTTTTCTCATCGTCACAATGTCAAAACAATAACTTTATATATCATTTCTATATTATGTTTTGCATAAAGACTTTTTATAAGTGTTTAGTATAATTACGGTATACAGATATAAAAAAAAACAATTTATTTATCCATTTTTTAACAAAATGAAACGGGCCTGGCAAGTTGCGTAATAAGTATCATGAGACTTATTTCTAATTGATTAATGTATTACTTAAGTCTACATAATTTCTTTCGTAAAAATTAGTTTGTTAGGTATATAACAAATCATTCTATATGTAGTGTCAAATAGTTAAGTAAAGTATATGATTGACATGCATGAGTGTGGAATAAGTCATTTCAGATATAGATTGTAATTTTGGTTATTAAAATTGAAAACTTAACTGTTTTACTTTGATTTCATTACTTTTTTAAACTGTGATTTCGTTGTAAGATTATTTATCTAGTAACATATTTTGGATATATTTTACAGTTGCTGTTATTGAAATATTTATACATTTATACTATATTTTTACTATGTGATTGACACCATTGGTAATATGGAATACATCAAACTCGCCTAACTTTTTACTTCGGTTTTGATGTATTTTTTGTTTCCAATGGTTGTAAGGGTGGCTCTTTGCCAAATATTTTACTAAAAATTTGTTTTTCTATTAATTGATTAAAAAATGTTTTAACTTTTAAATTGAATACTCGTACTATTAAATCAGGTCCGTATAAAGCAGTTTCATTAGTACGTTAATTAATAATCTCAATTAAGGTGGTTCCATTGACATTATAGCTAATTCATATTTTGCTTGAAATTTGACGCCTATATTAGTTAAGATATTTTGACTTTGTTGTAATAAATTTCTTTGAAATATTCCTCAACCATGCTGCAACACACCCCAAAGAAATTTTTAATTTTCTTACTTATAAATAAAAGTATTAACAGTAAAGTGTTAGTAGTATCAGTACTAATTGATTCATTATCATTAAGTTGTTCATTGTTTGTTATATAAATCGTTTAGAATTTTATTAGTGCAGCGTCATAATTTATTCATTCAGCGAGAGCTTACATTTTATTTTCCGCATCGTCCGCATCGTAAACTTTTGATGTTTTATTTTATCTGGTATTTCAGAATTAATTATAGTATCTATCATATCTGAAAAAGTAACCAAAGATTTTACAAAAAACTTGTCTTTTTATTAATTAATTTGAAAATTCTTTTATTTGGCAGTTGAATTCTCGTCCTATTAAATCAAGTCTATATAAAGCAGCTTCATTAGTAGGTTCATTAATATTTTCAATTAAGGTGGTTCCATCGACATTAAAGTTTATTCATGTCTTTTTTGCAATTTAACACATATATTGATTAAGATATTTTGAATATCTAACTTAACTTTGTTGAATAATTCTAAATAGCAGTATCAAAGGCTTGAAATGTAATATTCAGTTTTTTTTTTTTTATTTGATTTTGTGTTATGTCCGAAGACGTAACAATTTATTCCCTAAAATTATAAAGTCGTTACTTTTATTAGTACATAACATTTGAAATGCGTATTTTTATTAATTTATAGTGTTTCATATTTTTACATTTTATTATATTCTTCATTCTATTTCTTATAAATATAAAATATTTATATTTTTAGTAATTTAATTTTAACTTAAATATATATATCAAGTTTTATCATCTCGAGCGAGCGAGAATTTTAGCTAGTTTGCATTATTTTTATGTTTATTATATTAATTATTTGTTTCATATTTATTAATTATTTACATCCTAAAAAGATTTCATCGCATCGAGCTCCTGAGGCGTGATGCCGAGTAGGTAATGCTCTTCTCCTGCGACCAGTGATCCTCGCTCTCACCTTCGGCGAGGGCAAAAGACCTGTAGCTAGAATGAAGTGGCCTGGTCCACCGCATGAGAATTTGAAATCTCGCTGCCAGCCGCTAAGGAGCGAGAATGAGCGAAAGCTGGCAACGGCGCGGCAGCGAAGAAGACGCTCGACACTTTCGTGTCTCTTCTCGAACGCGCATGTGTGTGTGTGAGAGAGCCCACGAGTGTGAAAGAACGAGCTTCACCAGCCCAGGGCGGAGGACCTCGACGGTGCTGGTTGCCAATTTCAACCACCATACGAAAACGGTTGCTGCTGGCTTAGCAGCGGGAGATCGTCAGCCGCCGCCTCTAACTGTCCAAATAAGAGCGCAAAATATCCAAGGTTAATTTCGAAATTGAACCGACCTCGTGAAAGTATTCCCCTCTCCAAGGACTAGTCGAAGGGCTCAAGCGATTCGAATGTCTTGAAATAAAGTTTTGTTATTTCTTTTAAATAGAGATGAGTATTTTATTTTCCAGTCACACGTTTCGAGAAATGACGAGAATTAATACATGACATTGTATTTTGACAACAGAATATGCAATAAAAATATTTTTATAAACTAATAGAGCAACATAATTTTCATATGATAATCATTTAATAATAATAATCATAATTTTAAAGGATTATTAAAGAAAATTAATTTGCATCATATGTCTAACAAAATGGGTATTTTCGCTTTACACTAGCCGTTTTGCCCTGGCTGCTTTGCCCGGAGCACACATAATCATCTCTGAATTATATTGAGACGCATTGAATTAATCTGTATTCAAATATGAAATACACAACTGCGTACACTCCGCCAAAAAGTGACGCTGGCTTTCTCGAGTATACCTAACTGTCGGCATTGAGTCCGGCTACGCCGACATAAATAAGAAAGTAAATAAATAAATAAAAGAGTTATGTCTCGTGGATATAATTTGATAGTACAGATGAAAAATATATTCAAATTTTTACCTTGGTAAAATTGGAAAATACTCTTTAATAAACTTTGCTTATATACCTCCGATGTTATTGTTGCGAGCGAAATTCACGAACTAAAACTTGGTTACTGATAGTATATACGACGTGCCTGTGCGATTCATAATTTTTAGTTATTCCCAATATACAGTTTATACCCAAAATATAGCACATTTTTTTCCCGATTTCCACTACATATAAAAATATTTTTGATAAAGAGACCTTTAGATTATACAGTTAGGAAAAATATTAAGTAAAAAGTTATTTCTTAATATTTTATTCTCTATCTATATTCAATGAAAAAAGTAAAGACATAAACTAACATTATTATATTCTTTTGCAGCGGAATGAACAACCATCGAAGAAAATTTTACTCAGAGCAACGACCAGTATGGTCAGAAGGAACTGGAAAAAAATTACCGCGAACTCCATTAAAGTCAAGCAATGCCGTATTTAGTCAGAAACCTGCCTCACTTTCATTTGTATCGGGAAGACAACTGCCACGTACGAAGAGTCCTTCTGAAGAAATTTATTACGATAAGCGAAATTTTAATGAGGACTACAATTACGCCTATCTAAGTCAAGATAATTTACAACAATATTTTCAAAGCAGCGATAGTTATCCAGAACAAAATTTTCACATGTCACGTATAAGCGACAATATTTCAGAGCAGGAATGCATAAGTAATTTTTCACAAGGTTACGTTGAATTACAAATACAAGATCCATATAATCCATTAACAAATTTTTCCGAAAATACTTTTAATCAATATCAAGAACCTTACGGTCATCCAAGTAAGGATTCTTATAAGGAAGGATACTCAGCATACCCAAAAATCGGCGAAAACTTACCTATTACGCAATATGAGAATAGTCAAGATATAATAATGCATGATTCATTTCAAACTGAAGTACAATATGATGAAAATCTTTTTCAACCTTTAACAACAACGGTCGAGCAGCAGCATTTTCAGGAAAATGAATGTCAAAATACGTATTTAAATCAATCCTATCAAGAAAATAATCCACCGCAACAATATGTAGATGAAGTACTTCGACAAAATAATTATTCCCAAGATTATATAGATAATTCTTATCAAAAAAATCAAGATATAAACGATTCACTCAATCCGACGTATGATACTAACCAATGCAAAAAACAGTTCTCAAATCAGTTATTAACGGAAAGTAAAATTAATGAAGATAATATGGTTGAAAGAAATTATTCAAATAATTTATTAGAGGATAATGAATATCAAATAAAAAGTATTGATTGTGCCTTCCAAACTAATGAACTCTCATCTTATACTGAGGCAGCTACAGAAAGCGTTCTTGGTCCCACTAAAAGTATGGACGTTACAAACTACAATCAATATCAGGAAAATGAACAATCTGAACTGTATAATAATGCAACAAATATGTCTTATGAGGAATCGTTTCAAGATTTGTATAACAATTTACCTGTTTCAATAGGTACTACTCAAAGTAGTTCTGAGCAGCCTTATGAACAGAAAGAAGACGGTTTCAACTACATATTACGTAATAATGAAGATACAAATACACATACAAATAACTACACCAATCATTACGAAGATTATAAAGAACAAAATGAAAATACTTCAGATACGTATCAAGATTATGTAACTGAATATAAAGACAACGTATGTGTCAGCCAAGACCAGAAAGCTGATGTTACTGACTTCTCTGCATCGCCTTTTAATGGTTATTCTTCAAGTAAATTAAATTATTTTTACCCGCAAGAAGACGAACCAGAACTTTCAAGTATTGATTATGATAACAAAGAAACTCCTGTTGCACATGATATTATTTTACTTCCTCAACAAAATACTAACTCTTTTGACTCTCAAATTGAGAAACGCAAGAACTCTTTTGAAACTATAGTAAGTGAAACCGGTAGTACTCAGCCGAGAAATACTTTTACTGAATTTTCAACTATAAAAGAATCAAATTCTGGGTCAACAGCTCTGACTGAATCATCTCTTATAAACTATGCCACTAATCACAAAACCGGAATATCGATCAAAGACACGAGCACCTCTAGTAACGCATTAATTAATAACAAACGTCTAATTCGCACAGAGTCATATCAAGAAGATATGATGGAAAACGATGAGTTTTCTGAAATATATCAAAATGAACCAAAAAGAAAAGATTCACAACTTTCACATGTTAGCCATCAAAGTTATCAGAGTCAAAAAAGTCAACATTCTAATCAACAATCTCAAAAGCCAAAGCTCTCTCGGGGGGAGTCATATTCTTCTGATCATTTTCCTGACGATTCTTACAGTAGAAAAGATTCTTATATTCAGACAAATAGAAGAGATTCTTATAGTTCTACCTCACACGATGTCTTTTCTAAGCCTATGCTAACAAGGACGGATTCTTATCAATCTAATGATCACAGAAATAGTGTATTAAATCAAAATATAACAACACCGCAACCTATTTCTAGAGCTGAAAGTTACCAACGTGGTTATTTTAAGGATCAGCAATCCATTGATGAGACAGAAATTGTTCTTGGAAGTGTTATTAATGGAGAATACAAAATGACGCAAGAAACTCTAGAAAGGTAAATTGAAATGTATTAAATTTATATTTTAATTTTTAATTGCATGGAAACATAGAGAATTTTATTCCCTTTTCCAATTCATTGGCACTTAGCTTCCTCAAAATTAATATTTTGTTTTATTATATTATTTTTTGAAGCTATCACTTGTACAAATTGAAGTAAGAAACATAATTTTATTAAAGAAAATTTTTAAATTAAATTCTATCACAAAATTAATGACTCTGTGTGAAACTAAAATATCGAAAAAACGCTGCCAACTGATTTTGACACAATGCTTTCTCATAGAAAACGTAGAAATAATGAAGCCATTAATTTATATTATAAATAGAATGTTATAATACAATTATTGTTATCATATTTATTTAAAAGGTGAAAATTATGAAATTTAAGATAAAATTTACCAATGTAACTAATATTACGTTTTACTTGTCTTCTTAAATTAGGCCTTATTATATGATTTATCAGTTGATTTACAAGTTACTGAAATTTTATAGTTCGTTTATAGTTCATTCATAAGACCATGAATTTCTTACTACATTACATGGCATAACCGTGATACATTCCTCTAAAGGGGGTACATTAGTTCATTGGCTGTCCTGAACTATTTATTATTTGGAATAATTTAGTATGGAAAATCTTCGGAATGATATGGCTGTTTAAAAATATCCTTAAAATAAAATTTTAACATTTTGAAAAATAACTTAAATAGCAAAAAATCCAAACAAATCGATAAAATTCCTTTAAATTTTCAAGCAGGTTCTTAATGCAGGTTTACAAGAAAAATTTTATCAGAAAATAAAGTTTTAATTCAAGTATTTATGTCAATTTAACATTTATATCACAAGGAGAGTGTACGACATTTGGGTAATGGATTTTCCTGTAACTTTGGGATATGTTTTCTAATGTTAAAATGTGAAGGAAGCCGCGTCCGTTCGGCCTAACGCTCGATTTT
>JAWWML010029129.1:0-13192 GCA_035047165.1 Ormyrus rosae
AATATCCATAAATTCAGTTTGAAGTATATGGATGATATTGAAACAAATTGCAAATTAAAAATCTAACATGAAATCACTTGAAGTACATAAACTCACGAATTTAAATTTGAGTAGAGGGCTACTCGCTATTCTAATATTGCCAAATTAGAATAAGTAACGAGCGCCACCTAGCGTATAATTTTTTTTTTAGTTTCTCATAACCTAACCTATTATCTAGCCTAACCTGTTGACCTGTCAATCAATGTTTGATTGACTCCGGCCTCCCCTTAAAGACCGAAATCCTGCATTATATCGCCTGGCCGAATTCCAGGATTATATCAACGCCTGGCTTGCATTCCAGGATTAGTCGCCTGGTCGACTCCAGGATCAGTCGCTTGTCCGAGTTAACTGCGTGGCCACGAAAATTTTGCACTAAATAGCGACGGCTAGAATTCGAACAAAACAAGCTTGGCGAACTCAGATATGTACAAAAGAGTACGATGACCGTGCCTATATTTTGCGCAAGACACTGGGACTTAGCCCGATAAATAAAACTAATAATATCGCGTAGCCAGCTAATCGATGTTCGAACTCAAAAATCAATGCGGATTTATTAGATTTTGCTCGTAGATCACGGTAATCTCAAGACTTTTTAAGGAGAGCGTGTGTTAATTGGTTGATCACCCGATCAATACTGACTTTTCGGCGGTCGAATTGCTCGCACGATCCGTCAGTCTCCACCTTTGACCTTTTCGGCGGCTCGTGCGCCGGCCACCGCTGCTCGCGACAACGCTCCTTTAGTGCTAGCATGTACTAAAAACAAAATCTCGCGCCCCAATAGAAATTTAAAAAGCTGGCTACGCGACAGCTATATTAACTGTCTTTAGTAGGAATTGGGAAAAGCGATAATAATGGGCCAAGAGGTGCTCCGAAAGCAAACTCGAAAGGAAGATAATGCAATTTTAAGCTATGGGTAAAAAAAGAATCAACCTGAAAAAAAAAAGAAACTTTGTTATGTAGTCCCTGCCTGTGTTGCAACAGAAAATTATTGTATTTTTATACACTCCGAAAAGATAACAAATTATTTTTTGAAGTAGCAAATACTGTATAAAATTTATTTACATTATTAGCTTAATTCAGTATTAGGTTAATTATTCAATTTTCAATTGCCCGTATCTCTTAATCTATTGAGCAGATTGCAAAAGTCCTCAGCTATCTACCGGTACCTATCCCACGGTATCTTATTTTAAAACTACCTTTTTCCAGCATAAATATTAGCCAATTAAACTCTGCCTAAAGAATCTCTTATTACTCAGGAAGAGATTGAGAGTAAGCACATATTATCCGAACGAAGCTTGATATCATTATTGAACAGGCATTCGAGAAAATGACGAAATAGCTAATTTCGTCCACTCGGCTAGATGTAGCTTTTCCCAGCACAATTATTAGTTGAACAAACTCCGCCTACAGAATTTCTTGTCGTTAAGGAAGATATTGAGTAACCTGTCATCCAAACGTAGCTGAATCTCATTATTGTGCCACCTTAAAAATGCCAAAGTATGCCGTTAAAATACTCTACAATTAACAGTTGTTAAAATACTCTACAATTAACAGTTAAAAAGCTATGTGTTAGAACAAAAATCGATTTTTCTTAGCTTTTCGTTAAAAGAACTCATATCTTTTGAAAAATCGAACGTTAGGCCGGAAGCACGCGACTTCTTCCAGCTTGTCGCGAAAGCGCCTGCAAGAAAATCACAATTTAAGCAACCTACAATAGCGGACGAGTAAATCTGGATCGTGTTGCACTTCAATGCGACATACATTCACTACTGTAGGTTGTTTAAATCGTGGTTTTCTTGTACGCGCTTTCGCGACTGCACAAGCTGCTTGGATCGCGTTGCACTTGCATGCCCTTACGCTAAATTAAAGTTAAAATTATATGAAATTATTCATCTGGATTATTCACTGGTCTGGATCTATCCATCTTTTTATCTACTGCAAGTTGTTTGGTTCACGTTGAAGTGCAACGCGATCCAGATTTACTCGTCCGCTACTGTAGGGTGTTTAAATCGTGGTTGTCTTGCAGACGCTTCCGTGACTGTAGAGGCACTTGCATGCCATTACGCTAAATTAATTTTTAAACTTATTATAATTTAAATGAAAGTTAAAATTATAATAAATTAAATTTATATGTAATATTTTATTTATTATAATGTAAATTAAAATAAATAGATATCTTCTATCTATATATTCGTGGTAAAATTCAATGGGCTACTGAAGGTGGTCTGAATCTATCTTTTTATCTACGGCAAATTGTTTGGATCGCGCTACATTTCAACGAGAACCAGACGACTTGCAGTAGATAAAAAGATAGATAGATTTAGACCACCTTCAGTAGCCCATTGAATTGTAGTACGAATACATAGATGAAAGATATCCATTTATTTTAATTTACATTATAATAAATTAAACATGAAATATAAATTTAATTTTCTGCTAATAAAGTTGGCGAACTTCAGTACTGTAAATTTTATTTTAAAGAATCCTCGAATACCATCAGCACTAATTATACCATTGAATCCCAAAGAAGTACGTAAGCAATCATGATTTCAACGTACATCCGAAAAAATCTACTATTAAGCATTTAAATGGCAGATTCAATGATGGCAAGCTTGATGAATGCTTTAAAATCCGTGTGACTTTCCAAAAGTGGATTTTTGACTTCAAAAATAAAAACTTTTCATTTAGATCATTGCAGTTGTAACGGCGTCCGCGAATGTCGCACCGTGTTTTCGCGGCTAATTAGCATTTGGGGGCGCGCGAAGACGGGCAGAACTCTTGTAACCGCCATATTGCTCGGACACGTTTTTCTCAAGCACCGGTCCGAGTGCAAAGGACGATTCGGCAGCAGCTCGGACGGCGGCCGTCCACGTACAGTCCGTAGATGGTTTTCGATATGGTGGAGATCAGTCCTCGCATAAGCACCAGGCAGATCGAGCGAGAGACTAATGTCAGCCAGTCGACGGTGCATAAGATCATCCGAGATGGTGGATAATATCCGTATCATTTTCGGAAGGTCCAAAATGCTCCTTAGAACTGACTACGAGGTGCGACAAAATTTTTGTCGGCGCTTCGTCGATTCAATTAAATTGGACGCAGACTTCGCAGCGAGGGTATTGTGGGCAGATGAAAGTACATTTACACAAAACGGTACTTTCAACTGCCACAACTACCATCACTACGGGCACGAGAATCCCCATGTGGTGTGGGATATTAATACCCAGAACCGTTTTTCTCTCAATGTCTGGGCTGGCATTATGGATAATGAACTGGCAAGTATTTTGTTTAATATGGAGGGTAGGGTACAGTCACAAAAAAAATTATGTGCTTAATAATATATCTTTATAGAAATGTAATTATGTTTTAGTTACATAAAAGTAGAGAAAGACAAAATTTTTCAGCCTATTTCAATCAAATTTGAAAGAGTTTTACTTTAAAAAGTAATCAAAACAGATGCTTATTCGAAATGTCTCTTACGGGGCAAAGCTTTAGATATCACAAAAAACTATACTTTTTTAATACGTAGTTCCAAGACCTGCAACTTTACTTTTTGTTCCTATACTCAAAAATGTAAACTAAAGACTTTTTTGAATTAACGAAACATTAAAAGAGTGAAAAAATGCTCTATTTTTAACAATATAATTTCAAATAAAAAACTAAAGAATTATTTGAAGGACAAAAGCCTGCGTAATTTTTTTATAAACACAGGAACCAATCTTCGTGCACTGTTTCCAGCTGGATTCAAAGAAACTTGCCCAGTCAGGAACATTTGGAAGATAGAAAAAATTGATTTTGAGAAAAACAAGATTAAAGATTCACTCATAAACACTTTGAAGATTTTCTTACTTTAGCGGTTCAAAATTTTCCATTAGCATACAACACTTCTTCCTGCTTTTTTAATGGAGTTTCTGATGACTGCTGACATATTTTTTAATTTGGTGCACTTTTCTAGACTAAGAGATTCGTTTCCAGCCAATTTCTGTTTCCACTACTTCCATCGCACTTGAAGATTAAAAAAATGTATAAAAAAATGTACATTCTTCTTTATTTCTTTTCTCTCGTTGAGTACAATATCATGAGTAAAATTTGTGTGCTCGTTGATGCCATGTACTACTACTAAAAAATACACTGATATATAAAATTTCATTTATGATACATAATTGTGTCACTTGATAAATTTTCAAGCGACTCACTCAGTCACTCACTGTACTCAATGTTTTTAAGCAGGTGCTTCCTTGCTGAAGAATTAACAAACAAAATTTGCCTATTCTTAGTTAAATCAACAGGTTCTTCTGGATTACTAAAATTAGTTTCAAGATTATCTATTTTTGTCTTCTTTAGAGCATAATATAACTTTTTAGTTGTAAGTTTCTGTAGATTATTCTGTTTTGATGAATGATGGTTTCTATTTATTAACTTCATTTTGTACAAATAAATAGAGTAAGTGTCAGCCAACAAATGAAATAAACAGTAGCAGTCAACGCGCATACAGTGTTACATTACAATACATGAATCCTGACTATCCTGACGCGACATAGACGTCACATACTATGTATTTCGTAGTACATTTTGTATTATGAATCAGAAAATAAAAAAAAATGAAGCTCTATTGATTTTTACAAAATTTCATTAAAAATTCGTGTTTTTTTTGTTTTATTATTTAAAAATTAATCATTGAAATTTTTATATTTTGACTCTACTAAATGCTTTTACACATTCTTGGATACTTGTAGAACACGTTTCTGAAATAAAAAAAAAAGAGTTTTTTGGTGATTTTTGACTGTACTCTACCCTTAAATAAGAATTTAATTTAAATTATTTGAATTACACTAATTAAAATTAAATTTAAAAAAATTATTTAAATTATATTAATTAAAATTAAATTTGAATATACATATAAAAAAGAGAAATAAAACTTAAATTTAAATTTATATTTAATTTTTAATTTATTATAATATAAATTAAAATAAATGGATATCTTTTATCTATGCATTCGTGGTATAATTCAATGGGCTATTGAAGGTAGTCTGGATCTATCTTTTCATTTGCTGTAAATTGTCTGGATAGCGCTACACTTCAACGAAATCCAGACAACTTGCAGTAGATAAAAAGATAGATAGATCCAGACCACCTTCAGTAGCCCATTGAATTTTAGCACGAATACATTTATTTTAATTTACATTATAAATTAATAAATTAAACATAAATAAATTAAACATTAAATATCAATTTAATGTATTAGAATTTTAATATTAATTTAAAATGTAATAAGTTTAAAAATTAATTTAAGCGTAAGGTCATGTAATTGCAACGTGATCCAGGCAACCTCTGCAGTGGCGAAAGCTCGTACAAGAAAACCACGATTTAAATAACCTTCAGTAGTGAACCTATGTTGCGTTGAAGTGCAACGCGATCCAGAAGAGGTTTCCGTTGAAAGCTCTATTATCGTCACATCCAATAATAACTATTTTTGGCAATTGACTAAGAATCGCGTTATCGATCGAATCACCTGCAATTCCGGCGTCTATAGTGAAAGATTTTACCACGACACGCGTGCTTAGATACTTTTCCGTGATCTTAGACAAAGCATTGTCATGTCCGATTAAAATTCCAGGATTTATTTTTGAGCGTTGAACAACGAGAGTTGCTTTTTTTATTTTTACTTAAAATTTACCATCATCGGACCAGTCTAGCAAGCAAAAAGCGTCTTTGCTTCTCACCAAACGCACTCTCATTTCAAAGCCATTGAGCTTGATTAAAGACATCGCAGTGTAGGTGACCCATCATAACAAAAGTCTTTCCTCCAAGCGTGTAATACTGTCTATTATGAGCACCATCGTTTCTCGCGACAGGGTCTGCATTCGGCGCGATGTCAAAGCGGTCGATTTTGTCATCGTACCACAAACTCGCCGTCAAGTGAGAGTCTTTAGCGACGGAAGAATAATTGAGCAATGTTTTGAGATATGCTCTGTAAGGATAAGCATTATTAGGCGGAGATGCGAGTTTTTGATTAAAAAATACGTCGACTTGGTTAAACATCGAATGAAGAAAGTTGTTCACAACTTGCAACTTTGACATTTTCTACCGCGGTATCTGCGGATAAAATCTGCACTTGAACGTATAACATTGTGTGCGCAAGATCAAGATAATGCTCACTGGCTCCAAATTTATATTTTGATGCGTCGAGAGATACGATGCGCAAAAGAAATGTCCCACTTCCCTCACCCTTCTCCCCTCAAAGCCTAAGATGCGCCTTATTTTTTCGTTGAACGTGAGAAAATGCGTTTCCTTGCACTGGCAGTTTTTTTGCAAATAAAAATAACCCTTTTCAAACCTTGATTGATTGAGAAGTGATCTTCCATTATACTCTTTTTATTTATTTCATACACTAAGTCAGACAAGTCTTCATAAACACCGCTTCTGCATTGCGAATTTGCCTACCAGCCAATTACCATTTAAATTTATGCCTCGAGATAAATGTGTATTGAAGCAACTCGTTGTTTTATCGGGAAAGTAAATCATACTGCTATTGCTCGGTAAAACTAAATAAAAATTATCATGATCCATTTTTAGAGTTCTGATGATGATCTAGGAATTAAATTTTTCTGCGTATCCCACCCACTTGACAAGTACCTCCTACTTCGAGCCTCGTGCTCTCTTACGAATTACGCGTTCGATTTTGAAGCGCTCTTCGCTCATATACTTTTTACCGACGAGAGTTAATTCCTCCGTGTAGAAAAATCCGTCAATTTCTTCATCGTTTAAATCCTGCAAAATTTCCGTGTATAAATGCTGTCTCCGCGATATAAGTTTTATCTTAAACACCTCCTCACTAAAATGTTTTTGATGTACTTTCTCAAAGATGTTTTTTGTACGACTAATACGTACATAGTCGCCGATACTGTATTTAGGCGTTAGCCCCCACTTTCTCGAGCGCTCTCGCTGAAATACGGATTTTTCTGAATTTTTACATACTTTCGTCGAGTTGTATAAATTTACTTCGGCAGGTCCCATTTTTATGCTGCTGTGTTGCGTACTGTTGTATGCGTGTATAATTTTTCCTATTATATCGATGTAACGTTTTGTGTTTGAGTGCGAGAAATAACGCGCCAAGCGCTCTTTTATCGTACGTATGAGTTTTTCCATAATGGCCGCTTTGACGTCAGGATTTCTCGCCCCTCTAAATCGTATTTCATATTTTTTCAAGAGGGTTTGAAAAGCCGAACCGATAAATTCCTTGCCTCGGTCGGATTGTAAACAGAGCGGTGACCGGCCGTTTGTCCGCTCGAGAATCCGACCCATAGCGTCTGCTACACTCCGCGCGGTCTTCTCGCGCAACGCTTCGATCCAGGCGTACTTGCTCAAAACATCTACGACTACTGACAAGTATGTGACACCGTCGTTATAGTCTTTCAGAGAAGTAAGCTGCATTAAATTACACTCCCACAAGTCACCAACATTCGTCACGTTGTAACGTAATCTTGAGAATTTTCGAGTCAAAGGGCGATGCAGGGTGCAAGCATCTTGGTTAGAGAGCCGATCGTAAATCTTTTTTTTCTCAATATTATTGGCTAAGGTTTTTCTTTTCTACTCACGCGTATGAGATTTCGAGCACCGGCGTAACCCGCCTCGTGTTCCGACGCATAATACTGTTTCTCGAAAGACATTGTTTTTTCACATTTGTAAGCGAAGCCAGTCTCTAGTAACACTCCTCGTTTTCTTTGGTGAAACGAGGCCAGAGACAGTTGTATCGTCGAGTTGATGTGTTTGCTTCGCGTGTCTCTTGCCTTTATTTAAAGGCTCAGTTAGTCTTTGACCAATATTTAAAATTATTGGATTACTAATCAAATTATTTGGCATATCGGTAGTTTTAATGAATTTTGCAAACGGCAAGAGTCCAGCAGGCGCTTTGCTCCCACGTGCCTCGACCCTTTTCTTCTGTCTCATTTTTACAGCGTCGTTCAGCAACTCAATTATGTTGGATTCCTTGATTTTCCGGCCGTTTAGTATAACGGTACCTGCATTGTCTCACTTTAAGCGCTCGGGAGCCGTAATTTTCCAATGTCTTAGCAGAAGCTTCGCTTTTGGAACGTATGCCTTTGAGATAATGTCTAAAATTTCTTCTTCGCTAAGTGGCATCAAATTAGTGTAAATGCTGTCCAGCTCGCATTCGGCTTTGCACTCGTTGGGCCGCTCGTTATCTTCAAAAAATAAATACCTTCACAACTTATGCAAATAATTTAAGCATTTTTCACGTTCATTGGAATGTGTTTTCGTGTACAGAATTTTATGCACTTCGGCGTCTAATCTAGAAAAGTTATCACCGCACGTTTGAACAGAGTCTTCGTACGCCACCGGCTCTGTTGCTGTAACCGGGCGGACGGACAGTGCCGTCTCATAGCGTGGCAGCGAGTCCTCGGGGACAATAACCATTTTACGAGCGTGCTCCAAATCTCGTCTTTCACTCGCTCTTATTACTGAAAAGCTTTGAGACGAGTGTACCTATTAGTGGCGTTAGCAAGAACAGAAGAAAACCTCCACCGTTTTGAATCTGTACACGTTTTCGATTTTGCCAACCGACACGGCGGTTTCTGCTACCGTAGCGAACCAATTTTCGTAGCACGTGCTTGTGCTTTTGTAATTTCTTTTTTTCCGGTTCTTTGACCTGCACGTTGCCTTGCAAGACATTAAGCGCACACTCGCACATACACCTTACGCCTGCTTTGTCTAGGCCACGTAGCAGGGCTTTCCGCAAGGATCCGTCGCACTGGCTGAGAGCAAGGAGGAGGGGGGCGTGTTTTTTTGTAAAATTCTTTCCATATAGCTGCGCCGAGCCCCGTTTAGACGCTTGTCTTTCACTCATTGTCAAGAATTGACTTGAAGTACCATGTCGCTATTCCTTCTTATCGTATATGTATATCATTCGGTACATATACATAATGCATCTTATCGGTGCGAGGAAAAATGCACGTGCGCACACGAAACTCATCGCGTGCATCCTGCGATAGATCGAGAAATAAATAAGAGTGTTGGTCTCTTGTGGCATCGAGATAAGTTTCTTGTAAAAAATTTGAATCCTCCTGATAGACCTGTCGAGCAAGATGCTCTATTTGAGCTCGGTTAAAAATCATCAGATACTTGGTGTTCAAACTAATATTTTGCTGTGCTTTACCCTTGTGAAAAATATTTTGCGTGATAAATATTACGCTGATATTCTTATGATGACTGCCTTTTGTAAACAGATCTAAAATTATATCGATCGAAGACTCGCACATTAAATCGTCGAGGATTAAAAGCTTCCGTTTTTCATTGTCGCCTGAGTAGTCGCTGGAATGCGGCAGCCCTTCTCGAAATTCAATTTTTAAGCCTCTGGCTAGCTCTGTTCTGTAGCTCGGTTGCCACTCTCCCTAATAAAACAATAAACGGTCAAACTGTGAATCGCACATCTCCGACAGCTGGAAAAAATATTTTTTCACAAACTGCGTTTTCCCGCAGCCTGTTGGACCGCACACGCAGCAGGTAAAGGTAAATGCATCTTTTTTTAATAAATGACCACCGCGGCGGTGGCGCGGACCGGCGAGCACGCGTTACGAGCTTGCAGCGCGCTCGGCCGCGGATATTAGGCTTTTGAAGCGCGCTTCATAAGCTTAAACAACGCGCGCGATGATCAGCTTTTTTACCGAGCGCACAATAAGCTTATGACGAGCGCGCGCTCGGACGCGGATATCATTTACTTACTATGCATGTATATCATAAATTATATTTTTTCTGCATGCAAAGGAAACATAAAAGGAGGGATTAATTGGGGAAAAAAATATTTTACAAACGTTAAAAAATAAAAAATTTATTTAATACATACTTTTTATTAATAAAATTGTAAAAATATATACATTGCTTTTGTACAAAACTTCGCAAATTTACACGCTATATATATATATATATATATATACAAGTAGTTGATAAAGTATTTACAAGTCTGTATAGTCGCGCTTATATCCAAAATGGTAAAGAGAGAGTGTGCGAAATGTGTCGCCTTTTCTGCAAAACTACGCTACACGAGGCAAGCAGCATCACTGGGCGGAGTGACAGCAGCAGCAGTGAACGTCAAACGGAGTCCGTTAAAAAATCGGACGTTTGCGATAAGCTCGCCTTAGACCAGGTAGTAGTTGCCTGCACTGGCACGTGGTCTGCGGCGACCTGATCAAAGCAGTTAGCTGGATGTAGGCTCTGCCCCCGATGCTAATGTAGCACTATTGTACGGCTGTGGCCACGGAGAGGAGAGAAGGCCAGAGAGAGAGCTTATAGTTTCACCTGCATCTCCTTGCATTTTCTCGCATCATCTGCAAAAAATTTTAAAAATAATATTAATATTCATGTTTCTAGCTTAATAATTCTGTACGATTTTTGTACGGTATGTTAAGTATTATTCTTACCTTTATTGGAAAGCTTCACGAACACGTTGAAGCAGTTCGTGTATGTTAAAATCTACGTACAGAGAGGATGAAAAATCCTCAACCATGTCGTGAAACCAGCGAATTTCGTTAAACCAGATATTATCGGCTATTTCGGAAGGCACGTGCTCGCTACCACTTTCTAGCCGTCGAATAACTTTAAAAACAAAAAAGTCATGCAATATAGCAAATTTTTAAATAAAAATACGTATTAATAATAATAGTATTCACATTCGTTGACACCTTGTTCTAGTCGACTTTCCGGATTAAAGCTCCGATAAACCGACCTTTGCGTGCTTTCGTCGAAAACACGAGAGCCTAATTCTCGGAAAGTTGACGGTCTGTTATAAAACTTACTCAGTGCCGCTCTACGATCGTGTTCTTCCATGAGGGAAGCATTCATATCCGGATCTCATCCGCTCACAAGAGCATGCGAGACAGCTGCTACCGGCTACTCATAATTTTGTAATATGTAGCGGCCAAAATCCATTAATTGTTCTCGAGCTTGCCCGGGTCTGACAGTTTGCTCTTCTTCCTCCTCATCGGCCTGAATATTTACTTATTGGGGCGAATGCTGCTGCTCCCCGTCGTCTTGTTCTTCCTCAGACTCGCTATTAGAGCTTGTGTAATAATGGTAATTATTTACACTGCCTTCCCCACCGCCAGACTGCTGCTGCTGTTGCTCGACCATCACGGTGCTGGCATCGCTGTCAACATCGTCACTCTCGGCATTATCGCAATCACATTTACTGCTCGTTTCACTCGAGCGTTCATTATTATCACCGGCGTTTGGTGGTACACGAGTCTGCTGCTCGAGAGTTTCGGTATCGTTTTCAGCATCGGCTAATAATCTATTCATAGCTGATAACCAGATTTAAATTATAACGGAAGAAAAGAATCTATTATTTTGTCAAAAACATAAAAACTTACCAAGTTGCTCTCTGTATTCTTCAATTACGGGTCTTAACACGCTTAAATTCTCCATACCTAATGAAGTCAAAAACTCGCCGACTATTATGACAATGGCTCGGATATTTTGAAAATACACTCTGCTAAAATAGCGGCAAATTCGCCGATACCCGCATTGAGATAGTAAAAAGCGGAATTCACGTCTTAAACTTACGAACGCAATTGAGCGTACGCAACGCTCCCACAAACGATTACACCGGCGCCACACTGTTAAGCACTCGAAGGGCAAACTGAGCACAATTTTCAAGACTAATTCGCGTACAACAAGTTCGGTTCGACTCTCCATAATGGACGGTAGATGCACACGTTCTATGGTACGCGTTGATAATGACTAAAACTCGGGTAGGCTCAGCCTCTTTTAAGCACTCGTAAGAAAACTGGAGGGGCGTTCGATTTTTACTGAATAGAATACCGATGTTTAATGTGCTTGTATTTCGATTGGAGTCTGTTATTATATTACTAACAGAAAAATAGTCTCGGCTATAGTCTATCTCTCGGCGCTGAGAAATTAAAAAACGTCTGATTTACTACACCTTGAAACAGTACCTTGAGTGCTGTGACAGGGGAGCATCGGGGAAGGGGAGGATTGCAGGATAGGATATGTGGATCTAGGGACGGGGTAGTTGACCGACAGGTCAACTACCTACCCCATAGGTGTGTTCCTCACGTCTACAGAGCGTTCCCCTATCCGCCACCCGAGGACGCGCCACATGGGAGTTCTCAGGCTCTCCACAGTGGTGTATGTCCTAGGTGCGGAAAAAATAAAGTGTTTATATTTTAACTTTATATTTTTTAAACAACTCCTCTCTCTCTCTCTGTCTCAGTAGCAGGATTTTCGCAAACAATCAATCAATTTAATTACTTATTTACATATACAAACATTAATACAGTAGCATTGTTTATATATAAACAAGCAATTAAAAACAGATTAACATGGTTTTTATTCCTTGTTATTATAAACAAAGCAATTAAAAAGTCTATTGCTAAAACCTATTGATTAAACCTATGTTTATATCAACAAAAAAGGCCCCTGCTACTGCGGCGCCGGTAACGTCATTGTTTACGTCTCGGTATACCAGTACTATTACTACTAACGCAACAATAAATTAGTTAGGAGGAAGCTAACTGCCAATGACTTGGCAGCGGTTTAAAAATAATAGTTTGAAAATGCACATAGAATACATTTATTTTAATCATGTTATATAGAAATTCTACCTATCAATTTTCATTCAATTAAATTTATTTTTAAGGGTGATTTTTAAGGGTTGAAGCTATACGAAAAATTATCAATGATTTTTGTTACGTTCCACAGAAGGTGGAACGAACAATGTTTTTATTTCCAATTTTAATTATTAGGAAATTATCGGGCAGGGCCAATTTCGCCGCCGTACGGCCTATGTTGCGAGAATCACGAAATTACTGACTATAGGGAACGGAGTCACTAGGATTTTAATTTATTAACCGCACTCTTTTTATTTTTACTTCATTTATTTTTTTAAAATGTCTCTCTCTCTCTATTCTTAATTCTGATTTTACTAGTTCTTAAATTACTAACTTAAATTTAGTAGACTGCTTCTTACTTTTTTTTCTTCTTTTTTTTGTTGCTTCCGTGCTCTGACGATGAGGTACGCAATTGAGCCTACTCGATCCTTGTAGAACCTCAGCGGGCGCTGTAACTGCGGGCGACGGTGGGCGTCGGTAATACCGTCACCTCGATGTTTTGTTAATAATCT
>JAWWML010029150.1:0-13188 GCA_035047165.1 Ormyrus rosae
ATAAAAAGTTCAAAATCATCAAGGCAATTCTGGCATTATAAAATCATTAAGTAAAAATTTATGATAAGATATTGAATAATGTAAAAAAATTTAGAATGAATTCTGATATAATAATCATTTGAAGAAAGAGCAGAGCACTTGAGTAAAATTTTAGATATTGCTAAGAAATATAATTCTTTTGTATTTGTATACTTAGGCTTAAGCTCCAATAAAAGATGGCTTATTCATAATAATAAGAAGGATATATTTTTTTTAATGATTTAACACTTTCTTTAAAAAAATTTATAATATTTTATTATAAAGTAAATTAAAAAAATTTTAAATTTACTTTTTGATTTATCAAGAAAAAAGTTAGTACTTTTTTAAGCAAATATACTGCAGGTACCCTTATTTTTTTAAATAAAAAAATCATTTCATCTTTAGTGTAGAAATATTTTTTAGTTTTATTATAATATTTATTTAAATAAAGAATTTATAAATTATTATTATTATTAATTGAAACTGAATAAGGTAAAACTATCATTTACTTCTTTAAAAGTAACGAAATTCACAAAAATTCATGATTTATGTTCATTCCAATATACATTATGTATAAGCGATCTAAATTAAAAATTTATGATGTTGATTCTTTAATTTATTAAGCTAAAAATCAAAGACAATTATTAATTATTTTAACAAATAATAAGCACATACTAATTTTATGAAATTGATATTAGTATATTCAAAATAATTAAATAATTATAATATTTTCTATTTGATTGTACTGAGGTTCCTTTGAGGAAATGCATAAAAATTCAGTGAACTGCAGTTTCAAAAGTAAAGTTTCTTTTAATATTTTTATATGCAAGCATTTTTATACAAACACGTCATTTCTTTAATTTTAAATTTACTTTAATGTTAAATTACTACATTACTACATCGTGATTGTATCCTACAAGATTATATAAAAGAGGAAAAAGATTTTTTTTTATGTTCAGTAAAATTATTTTTATAGAGTGGAAAAAGTACATTTGGATCTTTTAATCGCTTTTTAATTACTAGATTTAATCGTCGATATTAAAAACCATTTCAGCTTGGAATGACGATTGAGTACTCTATTTAAATTTCTTACAAAATAAGATCAAATGGAAAGACTACTGAACCAGAAACTAAATTTTATAATTTTCATCCATAAGCTCGTAAAGTTGGCAAATCTGTAAATGACGGACTTTGTCACGAAATACGTCATAAAAATTGTCCTAATTCTCCAAAAATATACCTTTATCACGACGTCAGCCCATTTTATTCGAGCAATAATCTTGCAACATGAACTTCAGACCATTTGATTATCACGCATCTTTGTAAATCAAGCCATGTCAGCTAAATTGTTTGAACTGCAAGGACGAAGGCTCGGTCAGCTGCTCGGTCTCGGCGCCGACGCATAGGTGAGAGAAACAACAATAATAGGCCACCGGGTAGTCAGCCGGGAGATCAGAAGCGCCAATCGATTCATTCGAGTGCCGGCGAACGTTCGGGAAGCAAGGGTCTCTGTCGGACTCTTACTCGACACGCGCACAGGTACTTTCTCGAAAAAGAAAACAGAGGCCAGTTGCGCGACTCGCCGCGAGTGCGAGAGAACGAATATACAGAAAACAACCGCAGAAGTGCATGTTGTTATCGCCGCCGGCGTTTTGCAAACAGAAGCAGAGTCAGCCAGGCTAAGTAGTCAGCCGAAAATTGTAAGTATCGCCTTCCTCTGCCCGGTTTCTCGTTCAAGCTCCTTCTGCCCACGAAGCTTACACGGTAACTTGCTACCTAACTGCCAACGGTGACAATGACGTAACGGAGAACAGGAAGCGCAGTTTCATACTGTGCTATCTTGGCTTCCCTTTTTTTTTTCAAACAGCTCTGCGTCTTTGTTTTGGTCGCCGACGCAACGCGCATTCGGAAGCCGGACCGGATCGGGGGTACTCTGCACCAGCGCTCCTCTAATTAGTGTCATTAGCTGTTTTTTTTAACCAGTTTTGCAACTCTGTTAGGTTTACGTTCGAACGTGAAGGTGCTTGGAGGTTACAGCCTTTTCTAGTATTTTCTAGTACTTGTTGCGTCGAAATGCCTAATTTGTAGCGTAACGCCGACGACGTTCGAACTCGATGCAAATTTTATCGTTATTGTTCGGCATTTAAACAGGCGGAATTCGTTGGGCAAGATCAATTATGAACAGACACAAGGCAAAGTTTAAGCAGAATTTTTGGTTCCAACGAGAGCGCATTAAAATTTATTTGGAAACATCGTCATATAAGTCGTGCGGTCGGAACCCCTGGGTCTCGCAAATTCGAGGCGTTTTCGTTTCCTAGCAGTGTTAGTCAGGTTAGACTGGGACGCTGGGGGGTATGAAAAGAACGCGAATTGCAGGCTTTTCAGCATATCTCTACCACCAGAGGGTTGACAGATCTTTGTCATGCCCAAATTCTCTTAGCTCAGTAATACGTAACAACTTCGCAGGCGTTCTAAAACTGTCGAAGGGAAAAAGTCGATTTAAGGATTAGACAAAAATGTTGTGTAAGTGCTTGTGTGCGTGTAAATACGTATAACGTACGTATTTAAAACACATGCACCCGAAGCCGACGGTGTAGAGCAGACACGCGCTCGTGAAACTCTATCTTTTATTTACTCGATACCAAGCCGGCTAGTGATGAACTTTTCGAATTGAAAATGCCTGTTATTGGCTCGAATATTGTTTTTTACGACAAGGTATGAGCGGCGGTTTTGCTTTCAAAGATATTTTTAACTATGTTCTAATTAAAAGTTTTTTAATTTAGAATCTCAAACAGATTGTACTTTTATTGTCGTTTCGACAATCGAAATGAATAAAAAGTTTACGTTTATTTTTTTAATGCTACGTACTTCTGCAAATTAAGATAACTGAATTTTTAATCCGTTTAATTCTTAAGGAATGAATACAATTAACTAGAGAATTTTAACAACAAATTTCTGATTTGAAAACTTGTATAGTATGAGCTTGCCTTTTATAATGAATTCACCTTTTGATTTACTTTTGTAAACAGGCTAATAAAGTATTGAATTTATCAAAGTTCGATATCGCGCGTTAAATTATTGGGAAATACGAGGCTCAATTTGTTTCGCAATAATTGTAAGTTTTTAACAAAAGTTATTAACTTTAATTCATTCACTTTAAAATTGGCAATATTAATTTAAAATAAAAAAAACATTGTAATAAACATTGAATTCATCACTCAGAGTAAACAGGATTTATTTAAACTAATTTATTTTCAATATGAATCAATTACTTCCTAGAATAAAATCAATGAATGGAAAATTTTCAAAGTCACAGTCGTCCAGAATTATTTACTATTATAAGTGCCATTCGCGCGTCACAACTTCCAAGCCACGCAAGCAAAATTTTTTTCCACTTTCTCTTCACTCCCATTATAACACAAACGCAATTTCGAGCATCAGCGAAATACAAAAAGTATCTCAAGCAATTACCAGCCATTACAAAGTGTTGCAGCGGCCCGCGAGGAACGTAAATATTTACGCGCTGCAAACTCTATTTCCTTCCTCGTCGTCGATGGCGAGCGGCCAAAAAAAGAGCACACTCGCTCTTTTCCCGATACGCCGCGAGACTTCATCAACTCCATCGAACTGCACGCGATTCCCGGAGTTTCGCGCGGCGCAGCTTTTTCTGTTTATTTACCGACGAGCCGTACGTTTCCAGAAAGAATCCGGAAAAAATGTAAAAGCGGGACACGTCGCGGACGCGTGCGATCTTGAAAAGCGAGGATCCTCGCCAGCGATAAGATAAGAGAAAAACTGCGATCTGTAATTCTTATCGGGGTTCTAGTCTTATTAACGTAACATACGTGTGTGCAGTAAAGCAGTTGGCGTTTAACTGCACGAGATCAACAAGTGATGTAACGTGCGGTGTTGTAAATTTAACGATTCGGTCACACAATCGCGTTAATCCTCGTTATCGACGATATACGCGTTCATTGATGCTGCACTCTAATACTTATTGACCTGTGCGTTCTTTAATTTATTGGACGTTCTTCGATGAGCTTAATTAACTCTCGTAGATGGAAGGTAAATACCGAAAAGTCAGGTGAACGGCTCGTGAACTCCGCGGCACGTTCCGTGGAACTCTTTTGTTTACCTCGCTGCTTATAATCGATCCTGCTTCTTCGTTGCAACTGCTTTGAGCGTACATACAATACCGCTTCGTGGGTATATAGTTTTTCGCCAATAGCAATATATGCGGGTATACAAGCAAATGACCGCTGCTGATTGAAGTTTCAAAAATAGCGTGATAAGTTGCACAACCCGTCAAGTGCTCGCTTAACCGTTCGAGAATCTATAAATGTATTTCGTTTAAAGCTTTATACCTATAGGTGTATTCTGTTGAAACAGTAAACTACTTTTATTTGACTAAACTGAGTCGTGCATTAACCTTAAATAATAGAAACGATTAAAATTGCAACGTGGGGATTACATTTTACGTGAATTAAATGGCTATTGTAGGGAAATGAAAAACATATACTGTTCAGTCATTGATGGAAGAACGAAGACCGGCGTTACAATATTATCGCGCGATAAACGATGCATAGAGTTGCCTAACAGATTCTTGTGAAATTAGCACTGATTGAAACTAATGAGTCTCTCGAAAATTTGATTTTCGAGAATTAGGTATAGAAAAAAGATTCGCGTTTCTAAATCAGTCAAGCTCAATTATTCGGAAGTGACAATTTTTTGTGCAATCTCAATATACACATAATACTTAAAAAATTTCGTAATGAATGCATTTAAAAATTAACTGAATCAAACAAATCCATTTTTAATATTAAAGTGATTCCAATTGATGAAGTAAATTGTTGAGTATAATTATATGTATATAGAACTTAAATTGTTATGTTAAAATTTTATATCATTTCTAATAACAAACATGCAATACGCTTTCTTTGAAATTTCATGTAATAACGCAGCAGTTGAAAAAATTGTTGGGAATTTATCTTTTATTGGGAAATTAGGTTCAAATTTTATGTAGGAAACATTATTTTCCTGAATAACTAATTATTTACATAAACGTTTTAAAACGTTCATTTCTTGGAACACGAACAAAAAGGTTTTCATTGCTAATCGATTGGAGTTTTGGTAGGGATGAGTCATTCTTAGTAACGGAAAGGTATTCTTATACATGGTCACTAGTTTGCTAACCAGAAAATCAGTCTTTAAAACTCTTGTCGTGACAAAAAATTTACGCGAAATCGAAAAACAATTTACAAAAGAAAATTACTTTCACGAGCCCCAGTGGAAATAAAAAATGTATGAAAGAAGTACGAAAACGTATGAAAATGTAAGAAAATGGAGGTTTGACTTTTATTTTGGACAATTTGTACGTTTTTGTACGTTTCCATACATTTTAGTACATTTTCTTACCTTTTTATATGTAAAAAAATAAATAATTTTATAAATAAATAATCAAATAAACAAATAGTTTAATAAATATATTAAATTAATTAATTATTTTTATTATAAAATTATTATTATGTATTATTATTATTAAATTAATAATAATTATTTAATAAATAAATAATTTTATAAATACATAATTTTATATGCATAAAAATGTACAAAACTTTATAAAACCGTACAAAAATATACAGAAACATACGCAAATTTACGTAAACACATAAAAATGTACAAAATGTCCGAAATGAAAGTCAAACATACATTTTCATACGTTTTCAAATTTTTTCATACATTTGCATACGTTTGTGTACGTTTCTCTACATTTTTTATTTACATTGTGGATTGTGCAATTTAAAATATTTATTCGAAATCAATTTAATTTGCAGTTTCTTTTACGCATTAAAAATTTTTATTTTCACTTTTTTTTAATAAGAGAGTTAAAAATAACGTGCGAGCATGTCGTCGCAGACATTATTCCAAAATGATGACGTCAAGGACACTTTTAGGTTTGAAAATAAACTTCGAACCATTATTTTTTTTAAATATTCGGCGAAATAATGAGTAATAATAAAATTGTTATCGTTACAGTTAACTGATAATAAATATACGTAACAAATTCATCGGAAGAGCCAATAAAACTTTTAACATCTTAGAAGCCTGCAAATATTTCGATTGCAGGATATTTTACGGGTTCATATTTAGAACACGACAGGCGAGATAAATAAAATATAAACTATTCTCTTTGTAAAGAGCAAAAACGAGTCATCCAGTAATGAAACTAATAAAAATAAAATCTTCCCGGAGCGCATAAATCTCTCGCATAAAATGAGCGAAAAGTATGCACTTTTAAAAGGCAATAAGTCTATTTCTATGAACTCGCCAGTTAAGCCTAACTGTAAGCTTTGTTGCAAGATAAAAGTTTTTGCCGCGGAAGTTCGCCGACGCCGACTGACGTCTTACTTGTATTAGAGGAGCAATTAATACGCAGTAAACAAGACTTACTCATTATGCATTTTTTTAATTATGCATTTTTCTTTCTATATTTATTGCGGATAATATCGAGACTTGAAATATTTATTTATTTTTAGCCTGATAACAGAGCGTGCCAAGATTGAAAAATCGAATCCTGTTAATCCCGTGAATCAAAAATATAAATAAAACATCAGCAATGAAAAGTAAAATTAAACGCAGGTCTTAAACGACGAAATCCACTTCCCCGAAGTTTGTGGAATTCAAATTTAGCCGCTCTAACAAAAGTGCATTGTAAGGTACAAAAATAAATACCCCTAGACTTGTTTAAAAACTTTATAGCGAATTCCAATTGAATATTTCAAAAAACAGCGCCATTAACCTCTAACGAAGCTCGCTCCGGGTAAAAAAGTCGAGAATTTGCTGTAGCAGCTCTGTATTTTTTGCCGGCTGTACGACCCAGTTTAAGGTCGTCGTCGCTCGGAGCTTCTCTTATTCTCGGCGAGATCGAAGCACACCTAGAACGTAACCGAAAGAGAGAGAGGGAGAGAGAGAACGAGCACTCCATAGGCTTGAGGCCTTGACATCAGCTGTTCGCCTCCTTTACTCTCCTCGAGCGTTAAGTAGAAAAGTTCCCGACCAAGACAGACAGGCGCTATTGTGCCAATCTTTCGTTTGCTCTTCGGGAAGAGCCTTTTTCGGCTTCTGATTTTCTGCGCGGCTAAAAAGCTTTTATTGGCCCCTATTATAGAGATTAGAATTTTTTTTAAATTCGATTGTTTATTAAAAAAACAGTGTTGGCGACGAAGTTAGCATTTCAATCTAGTTTTCTCCGCTTTTCTCTTCCCGTTTTAATTAGTAACAAGAGGAGTTAAATCGTTCTTGGTAAAGCTACTTTAAATTGGTAAAAAATGTATTAAAATTGTATTTTTTAATACTAGAAACATGTACTTTTAAGCTTGTGCACCTTCTTCAGGATGACAAAAGCTTGCGTTTCAGGTCACGGAAACGTATATTTACGTGATAATACGTAATATTTTTATCTTGACTTCGCACTTGACTAGTTACAGACTGAATATTTTAAACATTAGAATAAATACAATCGATAAGACTTACTTATATCTAATGTTGTAAAGTTTCTGAATTTGTAATTTAAAAATTTCATTATTTTTCTTCTTATTAATATTGTTTAATCTAAAATTTTAAACATATTAATTATAAATTTATTATTTAACTTTTGATTATTTGAATTGATATAAGGAATTCTTTTAATTCGAATATTTTAAGTGTTAGTAAAAAATGAAACCTAATTACTTTTAATTAGTATACAGAATGTAGTAAGTTGTTGAAGTTTTTAAAGTTCTGTGTCCTCTTTTTTTTGAGGGTACTAATAATAATGAATTCATATATTCAACTAGATGAAAATACTAGATATGCTTTATAAATATCCACAACAGTATAACAATATTGTTTCCGTTTATTTTATTGATTGGATAAAATCTATAAAACACTATGCAATTTTGAACATCATACACAACGAAGAGGACGAAATCAATTTAATACCATTATTATGTTTATAAAACCATTTACGAAACCTTTCAACAAAGCTAAAATTTAAAGACAAACGAACAGCAGACTAGCCGTCCGCACAAATCTTACTCCGTTATCCGCTTCATCAGTCATTTCTTAACAGTTTCACAACGTCAAAAGAGCCGTCTCGCGACTTTTCCACTCTCCCTCGTTCCGGCCAATTAAACTCCTGAACTCTGTTGACCGCGAATTTCCCGTGCGCGCGAATTGTGCGCGGCGGCGCTATATTTTTCCTCTCTCGCTCGAGAGGAAAAACTATCCGAGATGAAAACAGCCGCACGTGCGTTCGGTGCAGCGGTTCATGAGCCGTTCACGCGGCTGGCAGCACACACTTGCTCTCGGCGGTGTCACCGTCGTCGCATAATATCGACTCGCTCGTATGACAGAGCCCCGGTGTGGCGCACGCGGCCGGGGGTTGCGGCGAATTCTAGATGATCTGTTATTGTTCGCGCGGAGTGAGTTTCGCGTCAAGGTCGCGGGATCGCGACAACGCTCTTACTTAATTAAGGGGGGAAAGGGCTGGGACGCCGTGATAAAGTTGTCTTGGGTCGTTGGTTGGATTCTGTTTGTTCTCCTTAATTATGCCTTTTCTTCGGTTTTTTATTTAATGGATTTTAAGCACTGTTAACCCTTTCAGTCATCTGTCCTCTATAGAGGATTAAATTTACTTGTATAATACTTTAAAGCATATTTCGAGGTTTAAATGCTTAATTACTATGTGCAAATGAATGTTAAATTTTCTGAATTTTTACAAAGATTAAAATCAAATAATTATAAACCTTTACAGATGATCCGGTTTAAGAACAATTACTGAACAATTTTAGATCTTTCTATCCTAATGATTTTGCATGTATATGTCTACTTATTAACAATTTCTAAAAATATTAATTAGATTTTAATCTCACGGTTAGATCGTCCCAAATTATAAAGTTTCCCAATTACTGACACCCCTAAACTAACTAAAATAAAATTTTCACTAAAATATTTAATGTAATACAACATTCTATATCATTATACTTAATATCAATACTTTATTCTAAATAATAAAAAATCATGTCTAAAAAGATCAAGATCTAATTTTTTTGTTCGGGATTTATTAGTAAGATTCTATGAAAGGCACGCGCAGTGTTTTATAAAAATTGTTTCTGAGCATAAAATTTACAGCTTTATAATCTTGAGATAAAATTAATTTAAAAAAAAAAATGTTATTGGCAAATGAAATAAAAAAATGTGCAAATCTTTTTTCGCGTGAAAGAAATAATAATTTATAACGAATAAACAAATGTAACATGGAACAATGGGTATTGTTTTTAGTTTTTCACATCAGACCTTATTACAGATTCTGGCGGATTTAAAAATAAACCTTATCGCCGAGCAGAAACTTTTGAAAATCATTTCCAAATATTTGACTAGCTGTAATTATATCTCTCCTGTCTCATTGACTTATTATCGTATTCAATGCGGAGCTTTCGTAAAAGTATCCCGATAGACATCGCAGTAAAGCGTAACGCCGATATCTGATAAGACAAGTACGACTACAACGTCCCGGCGCTCTTTAACGCGGAACTCGACGAGAAACATCATTAACGCCAATATTTATGACTATCCGGTTGATTGCTTTACAATAGAAACTCGAGTTGGCGAGCAGTCGCACTGTATACCCAACAGTGCAATCAGCGATATAATATCCGAATGGAGCTTGCGAAGCCGCGTAGGCCTGATAAAGAAATAGGGAAAGAGCGATAGTAGTTCTTTATGGTTTTTCTCGAGCGGAGAAACGTAGATATAATTAATGAAGATCTTGAGGCTCTCGTTGTAGAATGGAAGAAGTGAAAAAAAAAACTGTAATTAAGCTTTAAAAATGGGAGATAGCGCGCGTGAAATGTATTAGTGGGGGGATGCATCGGCGGATCTGAGGTTGCATTTACGTGCATTTCGATGATTCGAAAAAGTATAATGTACTTATCGAAATGAAGACGATTTACTTTAAATTCAGTTTTACGATTTACGTACACTTAATTATGTACTAACAAATAAGTATAATCACATCTTGAACTTATGGATAGATAACTAACGTGACTAAAAGTTGATATTATTATCAAGTCTGGTCAAATCCAGAAATATCTGGTTTAACCATAGAAATTAGATCGTCCAAAGAAAAATTCAAATTCAAATATTGCTTAAATCTTCAAATAATTAATGGTTAGAACAAAAAAAAATTAGCGTTTTACATTTTAATACTGATTTATATACATTAAATCTATTTTTGCTCTTGGCCAGAGTCGTCATTTTCCTGCCAAATAATTATCTTCTGTAAATGGGCAATAAAGAGCTTGGGATCAGCTGCGGGCAGTGCAATTAGATGGATCCGTAAGAGCAATAATTAAAGTTTGTTCGTAAACTGAATTCTTAATCGAAATCGTAAAAATTATTGATATTTCCTCAAAGTTTGATAAAGAATTATTGTTGTATCTTAATTTAATTTTTAGTATATACGTCAGTAATCAATGATTTTTACTTTATCAGTGGTCAAGTTAAAGAATGTCAAAATGAGATTTGCATGAAATATTAATTTATTTATTTAAATATTAAAAATACATTTAAAATCATTCAGATTTACGTGCGTATAATAAGAATTAAGTTCAACGATTTTCCGTTTGCAATTAGACATAAGGAGAATTAAATTACGATATTCAGAAGACTATTACGTTAATACACTTTTTAATAAGCAGCGTAAAGTGCGTTAACTATAGAATTAAAAATTTTTAGAATTTCATCGCTGGCATCATTTAGATTACCAACAATCGTAAGGAAGTGATTAAATTAATATTCCAAAGCCGTATCTTTTATCAAATTCTAGTTTTTAAAAGTCATTTCGACTCATCGTCTCGGGATCAGTCCCAGATAATTTCTTTGTCAAGCCCAACAAATCTGTTTACAAATTTCTCCCAAATGTCCCAGCATTAAAAAAAAGAATAAGAACGAAATCAAAACCTGCTCTCGTACCTTCCTCCGTTGTTCTAGCGCCTCGCCATAACGCCTTTGGCTCTCATAATTAATCGGTTTCGACTGAATACGCGCGAATCTCGAGGGCCCTCGAGAAAGCTCGCCCGAGCTCTTAATATCAGGGGAAAGAAAGAGAAAACAATCCCGCGCAGCTTCTCTCGCGAGAGAGTGCAGATCCAGCTGCGAAAAAAGGAGCAGAGCGGGCCTTTCGAGATACACGCAGAGGGAGAGAGGGAGAGAGTCGAGCAAGGGAAAGAAAGAGAGGAGGAGGCGCGAACAACTCTCTTGCGGGAAGAGGCAAGAACTCTCGGCAGCGCGGCGATAAGCAGATAACCCCGGAACGCTTTTTCTCGCCTCCCCCTCCTCCCTCCCTCTCTCTCTCTCTCTCTCTCTCTTTGCCGCGGGGGTCGAGAGGTCGAGTCGCAAACACGCATCTCTCTCTCTCTCTCTCTCTCTCCGCTCGAAGGCACCGCACGATAGAGATAGGCCCCCGCGAGAGAGGATAGAGAGCACACGGCGTTTCCTCGCACTTTGGACCGCGCGCGCGAGCGGCCAGGCTTAAGTTCGAATAAACCGCGGGCGGCTCGCTCAGTCCGACCGCAGCCGCCATCCCGATAGACGCCCCAGCTGTTGTCTCCGCACCGCCGACTTCTTCAGAGATAGGATATCCTTGCCGAGTCGCAACGCCGAACCGCGTCATGGGTCTTTAGCCGGGACTGCTTCGGTCGAAGGACAGAGAGAGAGAGAGATAGTGCGCGCTTCGAATTCCGAGGCGCACGTGTCCGGTGACTTTTCGACAAAGCGGAGAGAGAGAGCGACGTAACGCGGGCAGAAGGAGTTTGGAATATATACATATATATATATATCGCTTGGTCTTTAATCGACACACGACAAAATGTCCGGCACAGAGTCCAGGAGCTACACGTCCAACGGCAGCATGATCGTCGTCAGCAACAGGCTGCCCTTCGTCCTCAAGAGGAACGAGACCACGGGGAAGCTCGAGCGCAAGGCCAGGTGAGTCGTGAGGCGCGACGCCGTAAGTATATAATCGAGAGCTTGGCGCGCGCGCCGATTTTGCTTTGTTATTGTATTCGCCGCGGCCGATTGTTTTCCTGGTTACTTTGAGTTTTCCCAACTCGCGAGCGCCGAGTGCCCATTGTTCGACGGGGGACAATGCCTCGAGTACCGTGGGGGTCGATTGATTGCGCGGAATCGGTGCGCCGCGCGCTAATTTTTAATTGCGAAGCCGAGAGCGCTGATTTTTTTATTGAAATTTAGCGGATTTAACTGCCGGGATGATCGGGGATCCAAATGAATATGTCTTTGTTCGAGATTCTTTAGTTAAATCTTTGATGCTACTTGAGAACAATGTTTTTATTCTGAATAATTATTTTTATGTAAATTAATTCGATATGAAAGCTGCTGAATTTCGATAAGGATTTATTTTTAATTAATGTGTGTACGTCGACGTATGAAATGAAGCAGGCGATAAAAATGTAGGTTTTAACTCGAATTTTAGCGATTTTTCCCCTTAAGAAATGATGATGCATTATAGCAAAGATAACCCGGCGTTCATAAATGTTATTGATGTCTCTTTATCGAATATCATAAATGGAGTGACATTAAGTATTGACGCTTTATTTTTACCCTAAAACGATTCGAGATTTCGCAACATCTGAATAACATGTCTTCGGTTGTGCAACATTTTTGAACTATCGACTTTATTTTCTCTCTGAATTTTTTTTAACCGAGAAAACATAAATAATGAGATCGCTCGGTAATCTTTGCTTTTTCAATTTTTTTTTCTTCCATTGATTTCGTGCACAGCATCAATCTTTTGTTTACAAAGTAATTATCGTGCTTTTGAGAGAAATGAAATTATTCAAAATCCGAAGAACTTTTACTTGCCCTAACACGATAAACCCTCTTAAGGAGGGTCTTGCACGAAATATAGACTATATTTGCTAATTTTATATTTCAACTATTTAAGGCTTAATAATCTGGTAATATATGTTAAAGAGGTGCTCCCTACGAATCGAATAAAAATTTAAAAGCTGTAAATATCAGTTAACAAATGCAAATATAGTTCATTAAAAAAATAATTGTTTAAAACATGGGAATGTTTTTTGTTTTTCATTCAATTTTAATTTGGAAGGT
>JAWWML010029161.1:0-13187 GCA_035047165.1 Ormyrus rosae
TCGGTATAGACAACAAATATATTACAGAAATCTAATCCTAACGTCATGGCGGTGATTTATTTCGCTACTAGTACTGTAAATTAAAAGGATTAACTTTTAGAGGGCCGGAAAACGACTATAGTGGTGTAGTGGGGCAACCTTGGATCGACACTTACCCATATTATTATTTACCCATAAATTACGATATGATATATCATATTACTCTATTTTCTGAAGAAATTCAAATGCCGGTCCTCTAAAGGTTAATAAAATGTTCGTAACTTGTGGAGCATGTCACAAAAAATGAAGCACACGTTTTTTATGAATTCGTGTACTATTTTCCTCGGTCTAAACCAAATTTCAAAAATGTGCTCTTAAAATTGGCAAATTACACTTTTTTTATCGAAAAGTCAAATATTTTCTGAATTTGCCCATGTCCTAAGTATATCCTGCTGTAATTAGGCGAAAATCATAATACTAATGAATGCATTCTCAGCCAATGAGTCCTAGCATATATCTTTTTTCTTCTCACAATAGTTTTCTTTTCATACACACACACACACACGCAATCACACCCTACGCTTCACTGACTTTGTGCAAATATTACTTACAGGCTTAATAAAATAAAAGCTCAATAGAACTACAATAAATCAATACAAAAATGTTTTTTTTTTTTTTACATTTTTACGCAAAATCTATAACTAATAACCAACTTGAATTAACCTAAATACAATAAAATAACGGTTCAGGAGCAACATAAGTGTTATTACATCGAGAATAATAACGTGATAAACGTAGGTATAAACGCAGGCCTGGTAATCGCTATAAACATTACCTAAGTCTGATATCTACTTATTTAAGAACATTAGAGATCACAAAAAAGGCTAAAACTAACATTCGCATACACTTTCCGTACAAAAGTAAAATAAAAAAAAAATGTTTCTTTATTGTCGCAAAAATAAAAACTTTTCGTTAATACTAAGTACTACAACTAAATATAGCTAAAACAAAATTGTGATTTGCCACCGGTCGAGGGATTCATAAAATAAAAGAGTTTATCCGCATATTAATCAGACAATGCGCCGTCGCAAGACGTTGGATGCCGGTAAGCTTTCAAACCGTTGCGGTTGTAATGCCCGATAATTATTTCGGGATTTTCAACATCTGTTAACTCGTTCGAATTTTCATTGAAGCACCGGGCAACACGATAAGACCCAAAATACACGTGGAAAAATTTGGCGATTTTCTTTTCTAGTGCGTTTGATTGCTTGGGAACCTTAAGGAGTACTAATTCACCCTCTTTAAACGGAGGATCTTTACACGCCTTTTGATGAGCCTTTTGTTTCTCGTGAACAGCTAAAGTTCTTTTATTGGCCAGTTCAATCTTAACATCATGTGGCTCGAGATCTGCTTGAGGAAACGCGATCAAAGATTTTATTTTACTTTTATGCGATTTTCCGTTATGCAATTCATACGGCGTAAAACCCGTCACGCAATGCGTAGTCAAATTCAACCACTGCTCGATTTTGACTGTACGAATTTGTATTTCACTGTACGAAAAAACCGGCCCAATTCGCGCATAATACGTTTGGACGGGTTTGACTGTGGATGTCTCATGGAGGAAAATACCGGGCTACTATCATTCGAGAGTAAGAATTCCCGCCACTTCGGCGACACAAACTGCGTGCCATGGTCATTAAGTACACGAGCTCCCTTCCCTATATTTGTAAAATAGTCCCGCAAGCATCTTATACTAGCTAACGTAGTCGCTCTTTTCAGAGTGTACAGCGTTACTAATCGAGAAAAAACGTCACGTACCACCAAGATGTACTCGGAACCCCGCATTGAGCGCGGCAGAGGGCCGTAACAATCAATGGCAATCATCTCATTTGGTTTTTCTGCTGTCACGGATAAAAACGGACCCACCGTATTCTTATGTGCCGGCTTTACCGGTTGGCAAATATCGCAAAATAAAACCAAAGCTTTCACATCTTTACGCAAGCCTTTCTACCGAAAATAATCGGTTAATACGAAGTACGTTTTATACACGTCTACATGACCGAACTTTTCTCAAGCTCTTGATTTATTTTAATGCACAGAGCATCCCCTTCTTGCAAAGCCGATATATTTTTTAGCTCTGGAATCCACGGATCTATTGCGGTTATAGATGCAACAAGCATTAAAAGTGACTCGGATATCACATTGTTATTGACCAAGAAGTCGTCGGTAGTATTGTTTGGCGAAACACGACTAAAATAATCCGCAATAACATTGTCCTTACCTTTGTAATGAACAATATTATACGAATAATTTTGCAACACTAAAAACCATCGCATTAAGCGAGACGTATAATAATAAGTTTTCAGTAAAAACACCAACGCTCGATGGTCCGCAACAATGTTAAAAATTCGCCCCAATAAATAAGTTCTCAGCTTAATTACCGCATAAATAATTGCTAAAAGTTCTATCTCCGTGCTTGAGTAATTTTTTTCATAATTCGTTAGGCATCGAGAAATAAGTGAGATAATAAGTTGATTTCCCTCATCGTCACGTTGGAATAAAACCGAAATAATCCCGTTTTTACTAGGGCCAGTTTGTAAGCAAAACCGACGATTTTTTCTATAGTGATTTAATAGGACATGTTCACACATTTTCTCTTTTAATCTTTCAAATGCCTCATTGTGCTCGTTTGTCCAACTAAACTTATTTTTATTACTTAAAATAGTGCGAAACGGCTCCAAAAGACAAGAATAATCACTATAGAATCTGCGGTAATACGTGCAGACACCGATAAATTTCTGCAACTCTTGACGAGTTCTCGGCGGGGGATTTCGCGAATTGCACGCACGCGTTCCGGGTCTGGCCGTATACCTTCCATTGACAATATAAATCCTAAAAATGGAATCTCTTTACGACAAAATAGAGCTTTTTCTAATTTAAGCTTTAATCCTACGCAACGAATCTTTTCCCAAAATATCTTTAGATGTAATAAATGATCTTCAAACCTTTTTGATTTTATGACCACATCGTCTACGTTCAAAGATAGAAATTCGCGATGGGCCTCGCCAAATACGAGGTTCAATGCCCTGATGAACGCACAGCCGGCTGTTTTGACACCGAAAGGTACGCGACAGTATTGATAAACATGACCGTTTATACTAAAAGCTGTGTACTTTCTCGATTCCGGATGTAACTTGATTTGATAATAACCTTGATTAAAGTCCTTGATAAAATTCGTGCCCTCATGCTCCTGTAAAATCTCTTCTATTAGTGGAGGTGCCTCTTGGTCACTCTCAAAATACTTATTAAGATGACGAACATCTAAGCAAAGTCTAACCGTATCTAACCGTCCTTTTCCATAACAACCCGGATCGGATTGCAATAGGGACTGCTTGCGGGCTCTATAATCTGATTTTTTAACATCTCATTAATTTCTTAATTGAAGGCCTCTCAATATGCGATTGGAATCGGATAGTTAAAACGAATTGTCGGATTCGACCTTATTAATTTAAATTTGTACTCATAATCCCGCAAACACCCCGACTCATCAGAGAAAATATCGCAAAATTCAAAAATTAAATTTTTTAAATTCATCTTTTCAGTTATGTTCAACACCGAGATTTTAGACAAAGTCTGATTTATTTTTTGCACGAATTCTTCCGAAATTCTACTGAAAAAGCGATCGCTATCCCCTGCCTCAAGAAAAAAATCATTTTCGGAGTTATCGTCCATTTCTTGAGTCGGAGAATACCCATCGAACCTCGAAATCATCGTCGAAACATCAACCACTCTTACAGGTCGATAAGATACTGGTAAACGAGTGTTGAAAGTAACCGTTGGTACTTCAATTACTTCATCTTTTACACAAAACCGCTTGTGTTTATAGTCGACAATCGCGTCATTACTATCGAGCCAATCCGATCCTATAATTACATCATGGCTTAATTTCGGCACAACTAATAAAATGCTCTTAATTATTAAACTGTCTAAAGTTAACTCGACAAAAATTTGCTTTTTTATTCTAAGACTTCGCTTTCCAAATGCGCCGGTTATAAATAAATTCGTAACGGGTAATGTTTTTACTTTTATTTTTCCAATAATTGAGAGATATAAATCTTCTGATATGCAGGTCGCATTGCTACCAGTGTCGAGCAAACATTCGAGTTTAAAATCAAACACTTTTCCCGTAATACGCGGACATTTCGATTGTACTTCACCGACTGTTCTAGGTTTTTCGATTATTTCACCGTTTACGTCGAAAGCTAGGTCCATTATATTGATTTCCGGCGTAGTTGGGCTTTTAAAAATTGAATTTATTGTTAAATTTTCATATCTACTTGTTGGCTCATGAATTTCAGCAATAGCCGTTATTTCATCATAATCAATAAAGGCATGACTATTATTGCTATTATTTTGATTTATCCGCTCTGCATTACGAATATTCACATTTGATATGTTTTCTTGTCTTTTGTCGTTTCTACTTGTATTTTGTTCGCGATTTGTATTTGATTTTCAAAATTTCTGCACGTTTTGTTATAATTATATCTATTATTATAATCATATTTATTGTCATTATTGTAAGTATTATTATTCAAATATCGCCGATCACGGTAACCGTTGTTATTATTTTGCCGATTCGGTGTGTAATTATTGTCATTACCTATGTCTCGCTTTGTGTACATATCATAGACTTACAGAGTATACTCTATAAGTCTCTATATACTCTATAAGTCTATGGTACATATGCGGCGCCTGCCAGCCTCGCTCATTACGATGACTAAGAGCCGATGGTAATTTCCATGGCTCAATATTTTGTTTATTTAGCCTTAGCATGTAAACAGTAGGAGCAAAGCGGCGACTTTGTCGTTAATTACTCAGAAGAAATTCATTCTGGGATTTGTTTAATTTATTTTTAAAAATAAATTGAAGATTTTAGTTTAGTGAAACAATATTAAAAATTATAATTCATGAAAATTAAAATAAACTTTTAAAAGGCCGGGAATTTAAATAGCGGTCTTTAAATAACATAGAGATAAAAAGAGAAGAATATTGTAAATATCTTGGATTAATGATTGACTATAAAATGAAGTGGGATAAACACATTGAGTACACAATGAATAAGACTAAATATCTATTATACGTGTTTGCAAAAATTACAAAAAGTATGGGGATGGACACCCTCATGATCTTATATTATACTCTATTCCATAACATTGCCACATATGGTATTTTGGTCTGGGGTGGTGCATACACAAATACCCTGGGATTATTACAACGTATGCAAACACGCATATTGAATAAAGTTAGCAAAAAATACTTCCTATTACAAAATTATCCACTAAATATAACGCAAACCTATAAATTCAAAGCACTGTATTACAATTACAACACTTTACAAGAGATTTACATCAACAAAAAAAGTATAACTAGGAAAAATCTTAAATTGCTACCAAAACAAAAGTAGACAGGTAACACAAGAAAAAATAATTATATAACAGCTATTAAAATATACAACGAGTTGCCAAAAGTTAAGAAACTACTGACAAAAAAGAACAAGATAAAAGAAGAACTAAAGAAATAGATAAGAGAAAAATAACGGACGGACAAGAAAAAAAAAAGCATAAGAAATTTCACCTCTTTAAAAAAAAAAAAAAGCAAGTGATGTGCCAAAGATGTTCAAGATTTGAAAGATGTTCATGATTTGAATATAATTGTTAAATTTTGTGACAAAGTTGTACATGAGTTGAATTTAATTGTTAAAAATTTGAAATTTTATAATAACTTACATTGTTTAGGATTAAGTAACTATTAGTTTATTTTGTATTTAGTAATCTGGACCAGCGAGCAGGAAATTTGTTTTCCTCTGCTGGATTACATACTTATGTAATGTAAATTTTGTATTTACTCTGGGAACTAAATAATAATAATAATAAAAAGAGATAAACAAAAGATTCTGCCCTCAGCCCTTTAAAAAAGGCTATTACCGTGCTTATTATTCACTAAATGATTTTCGGCAAATGTAAACGCCATCGAGGTGTAAGCTCTTTGTTTCAGCGTTGCCTTTAAAAAAAAAGGAAAAGGGAAAGGCCGAATAATTTACTTAAAAAATATATATATATATAAATAATAGAGGGCTCGCAGGCGACTTGTACGAGCGGGATTCGCTGTGGCGATCACGGCTTTTTGGCCCCAGCTCGAGGTAACGTCGTGTTCCTCGAGGCTGTCTGACCCGCGGCGAGTTTCTCTCGAGAGATATGGGTCCTGCGTGCACGGGGAAATCCTTGGATGGAACCGAGCAGCTCTAAAACATAAAAAAAAAAAAAAAAATCAATGTATTTTTGCGGAAAATTCCCATTTCTTTCTTTTCGGCCTTCCCTTCGCTTGTTTTCAGGGAGAAGTTTTCACGAAAGCGAGGCCGAGCGGCGACGAACCGGCAGCGCACAAATGGAGCGGCGACGCGGCAGGGCTCGACACGGGCGGTGGCCCAGCGGCGCCTCAGCGAGCGGTGCTCGAGCAGGCGGCGCTCCAACTTAAAAAGGGCGAGCGCGGAGCGAAGCGACTCACTTTTGTATGGAAAAGCTTTGTGTCAAGAAGACAAAATAAATAAATAGTTTCAAATCAAACACATTCTAAAGAGCAATTATTTTCACTGGCCCTATCCTCAACAAATATGTTTTATTCCACGGATCTTGGCATCTGAGCGTATTCGACAAATATTAAAGCTTCCCGAATAAAAAGAAATGTTTTGAAACCACTCGAAACTTGGAGAGTTACATATATCGAGTTGAAAATTCATAAGAAAAATCGACACTTATATTTATAAGAAATGTAAAAAATGTTAAAAATTTCAAAACCGTTACTCACCGATTGATAAAGTATTAAAAATTGTTCCAACAACAGCAAATAGAAGAATCGTTCCAAGATGATCAAAAAAAAGTCTATTTGGCATAAAGTATCCAGCATCTAGTATGATAGGAGGCAACATGTACAGAAAGAATGTATCCGGTGTCAAAGGTGAAATATGAACATCATTAGTTTGAAATAAAAAGATTCCCACAATAACACCTACGACAATCAGTAGGCAAGATTCAGGAAAAATTGTATTTAATTTTGGAGCCATATGAAAACCTGTCCAAAAATACATTAATTTTACATTTTTATCAAACTGTTAATAAATAATAAATTATATAATTTTTTGGCATTAAAATAGAAATTTTTAATAAAAGAACAATTTTTTTTTAATACCTTAAGTAATTTTAACTCGTTAACAAATATTGCAGGACGCGAAATTGTCATTTCACGGCCTGGGATTGCGACGAAATGTCGTGAGGCCGTCCGCGCGCGGAACTCCAAAAAGGAGTTTGTTTACAGGTGCGCATTAGGACGGCAATCGAGGAGCAACGATCTAGTTGCTATTGTTTTGAATATCAGTACTTTGATTTATCACCAATTAAAAATTGTCTAATCTAAGATTAGACTATTTTAAATTGGTGATTTGCACACGGCTTAGTTAGCATATCCTTCCACATTATAATTTTAGTTCTCTCCTTATGTTTTTGCGTAAATATTATCGTTATGTAATTTCGAGCTGCGGTTTCCCATTTTCGCCATCTGCGGCGCCACCGTTGCGTAAAAGACGTAGGAGGGATAGGAAATAATAGCGAGAAGTGGAAGGTTGTAGTTTTCCCATTCTCCATCTTCTTATTTATAATTCATCATTTTGAGAGAAAGTTTTGTGATAGTATTGTGATAGTAATTTTTGGAGTTGTTGTAAAAACCTGTTATAATTGTACTTTGAGGTGTCAGAAATAAAAGTAAATAGTTTTTGAAAAATGTGTGCGTGTGCGCATGCGTGTGTGTGTGCGTGTGCGTGTGTGTGTGCGTGTGTGCGTGTGTGTGTGTGTGTGTGTGCGTGCGTGCGTGTGTGTGCGTGTGTGTGTGTGTGTGCCGTTTTATAGTGAATTTTCGATTTTGGAAAAATTTTATTTTACTTTATTTTAACGCTATGATTGAAATACTTGTATCGGACAAAAGGCATCTAGAGCATAAAAATGTACGTACTATATTTTGTTTTATAACGATTTTAAATTATGCATGGTGTCGTGATTATATACAATTGTAATGTTCAGCGCACTTCGAATTCTCGCGCGCGCAGTTCTGCACGCCGACGGTTTTCGGGACTAACAATAAGAGAGTCTATTTTTCGCGAGAACGCGCGCGAGAGCGGGAAAGCATTTCTCTACCTCCTACGCGCTAACACGCACGTACACCTTGCTCGCTGCCACCCGAATAGAGTTTTTACGGAGCTTAGAGTGTGAGTGCTCCTCTAGTGGAGATACATACTGCCCTCCACCCTACCTCTACTACGAGTATCTTGGAAGCCACCTACACACCAGCAACAGCGAGCGTGAAAGAGAGAAAGAGTGAACTCCAGCGGCGCCGAGATCAATAGATAGATAAATATTCATTTATTTCTGACGAGTACAAAAAGGATTTAAAATACAGTGAACATGTTTACATGGGAAAAAATTAACAAATAATACAAGTAAAAATAAAAATACAAATACAATAATAAAATCAAAAAGTAAATCAAAAATTAAAATTAAAAATAAATATATTGCACATTATAAAATCACAGCCATCCTAATACTAACAAGGAGAACACCTGGCATTCGGGTCATGGATTCACCTAAAACTCACAGAGACTCATCGATGGTACATATAGAGATGATATGTGTAGCCACAGGGTCTAACGCTGTCTTCATCCTGAGATATGTCCTCTTCGTCCAGGTTCTCCACTGATCATGAATTTGGCCTCTCGTTTTAGTCAAATTCCATTTATGGACCTCTAAAGTGTCTCTAGTACCTATATAATATTAAAATATATTATAATTAACACCAGTATGCCTTAAAATAAAAAAATTCAATCTACACACAAATTTTTACAAGTTTTTTATGAAAATTAACGTTATTTCTAAAAATATAATTAATTTACATAACTTTTCATAAAATATTCGTACTATTTCATACAAAATATATTTATTATCTTTAATAATAATGTGTGTATAAATAATACATTTATTAGAAACATATTTTGGCTTTAAAATTTTATTTATTAATTTTTAAGGACATATGTATAGTCCACAATAATCTTAAAAATTGACGCTTATTTATTTTACTTATGACTCTGGTCATACAATAATGCTTTGCGCTCTGGCATAATTAAATGCTGTTATCCTGTACTTGCTGGACCTGACAGCTATCTGAAAAATTAACATAAAAATAAAAAATCAGGTACTTTTATTATGAAAATAATTTTTTTAATAGATTATATTTAAAAATATATACTTCTTTGATATTATATTTTTCTTCATTGAAAGAAGAAAGAATGCCAATTTGTGTCCAATACTGTTTTGTTATAATTATTGCTTTACAGTTCAGAAATATATAATTATTGAATATTTGTTGAATGTTATGAAGTAGTCACATTCGTGGCTATACAAAACTCAACAGCTGACTGTATATGGTGGGGTTTCGATCGCACCGAGGACCATTGATAAATTTGGCACACTGTACGCTATAGACTAGCTATTCAGTTTTTTAGCTCTATGCGTGCGACTGCATTACCAAATTCAACAAATATTCAAGAATCAAGAAATTAGTCGAGTTTTAAATAATTATAATAATTTCAACGAAGCAGTTGCTTGGCATTCTTTCTTGTGTCAACGAGGAAAAACATAATATCAGATAAGTTAAATATAACCTATTCAAAAAAATTATTTCCATAATAAAAGTATCTGATTCTTTGTTTTTATGTCAATTTTTCAGATAGCTGTCAGGTCTAGCAAGTACAGGGTAAAAGCATTTAGTTATGTCAGAGCGCAAAGCATTATTATACGACCAGAATGACAAGCACAATAAAATAAGCATCAGTTTTTAAGATTATTGTGGATTGTACATGTGTCCTTAAAAATTAATAAATAAAATATTAAAGACAAAAAGTTTCTAATAAGTGTGTCATTTATCTACATATTATTATTAAAGATAATAAACATATATTGTTAGTACAGATATTTTATGAGAAGTTATGTAAATGAATGTTATTAATTTTCATACAAAACTTGTAAATGTTTGTCTAAAGAATTGAAATTTTTTTATTTTAATGCATACTGGTATCAAGCATAATATATTTTAATATTAGACAGGTACTAGAGGCACTTTAGAGGTTCAGAAATGAAAATTGACTGACATGTGAGGTCAAATTCATGATCAGTCGAGAACCTGGACGAAGAGGACATATCTCAGGATCAAGATAGTATTAGGCTGTCCATATCATCTCTATATGTGCCATCGATGAGTCTCTGTGAGTTTTAGGTGAATCCATGACCCGAATGGCATGCGCTCTCCTTATAAGTAATACTATAAATATTGCACATTGCGATTTTTTTTATCGACCTAATACACTTCTAAGGGGTGGAAATCCCCCCGAAAAAATTTTTTCTTAAAACTACACAGGCCTGCAAAACAGGTTTTTTTTTTCTTTTTTTTTCAGAGCATGAAGTCATTTCCGACGGATTTTTGCTCACTAAATCCGAATCCGGTCTCAGATTTTGCCTAGCAAGTCAGGTTTTTGAGATATCCGAACCTTAATGTGCGAAAAACGTTATTTTCAGCACTATTCCAGCACTTTCGAGCTCTAAAACTTTAAACAACAAACCTTTCATCGCTAAATCCTAAACTCTTAATCTCCAAATCCTTTAACCCTAAATTTTTTCACCGTAAAACATCAAACCCTAAATCTTTAAATACGAACCCCTTAAAACACTGTACCTTTTATTCAATATCCTTAAACCCTAAATTTTTAAATTTTTAAACCTCAAACTCTTAAAACCTAAAATCCTTAATGCTAAACCCTTAAACCCTATCCCTTTAAAACGTCAACCCTCAAATCCTAAAACCTTAAACTATAAGCTATAAAACCTTTAAATCCTAAAACTTGATTCCTAAATCCTAAAGCCGTTTACTTTAATCCCTGAAACCCTCGTATATTAGTTAAGGGTTTAGGATAACCATAACCCTACATCTTTGAACCGTAAAAAACCCCCATTCCTTAACTTCTAAAACTTCAAAAACTTAAACTGTCAACCCTTACACCATAAACTCTAAACACTTAAATCCTATACCTTCGAACCATAAACTCTCAAATCTTCAAACAAAAAACCTTAAATCCTATTCCCTTGAACTGATTACCTTCAAAACCGAAAATCCCTTAAATCTTAAACCCTTATTTGTGTGTTTAAAGTTATTTAGAGGCTGTTTTAGTGGTATTCAAGTTACTGTTCTGTGATTGATGATTGCTTTGGTCAGGTTATTGATTTAGTTTTCGGGTTTTTGATTCCTCACGTGTGAAGGTTACTGGTTTAGGGTTTCAGGGTTTAAGGTTTAAAGTTGTAACGAAGCTGCCTTATTGGCTGCAAAAACTCGGCGCAGCCTACACCGAGTTTTGCCTCGCAGAAAGACGGCAATGCAACACCGTCCTTGAAAAGAATAGAAGTTCCAGCTGAGCGTAATCACACCCTGCTGTTTCAGGAAACGGGAGTGTGCTCGGGTTTGGGCAAATAAATTTCAGAATTTATAATAACAAAAATTAACTCTACTTTATTAATTCTCACTAAGCTATATTTACAAATTTGTTAACCCGTTCGCTTCTCGATCTGTAACAAAAATAACTATTACGAAAATTTTTAATACTAGTTTAACGCTGCCTAGAAATTCGCGAGACCGAGGGAGTCTAGGAAATAACCCGGGCGGAAATACACCTGGGTGATTTCCCAGTAGGGCTAGGTCGGCAATAGTTCACCGATGACTCTGCTCGACTCGCGAAAACACGCAAATTTATACAGTTTCGGGGAGAGGAGATTTCCGCGCTATCAATCCCTTCTTCCCTAAATTATTACTTTATCAAAAGAAGGGAGCGAGCGCGGAGAGGGGATTCTCCGAGTTCGCTCACCTCTCGTTTAACGGCTTAAAACTAATACAATTAAATCTTTTAAATTTTCTACTCCTTGTGCAGAGCTACTTGCTGCTCTGTCACAAAGTGCTTAAGAGTTTAGGGTTTAGGTTTTAACTTGGTGCGATTTATGGATTCAGGGTATTTGAGTCTACTGTTTAAAAGTTGAGAGTTTAAGGTTTTACAGGTTTGGAATTTAGGGTTTTAAAGATTTGAGGATTTATGGTTCGAAGGTATAGGATTTAAGTGCTTAGGGTTTATGGTGTAAGGGTTAACGGTTTAAGTTTTTACAGTTAAGAAGTTAGGGAATGGGAGTTTGTTTACGATTCAAAGATGTAGGGTTTATGGGTACTCTAAACCCTTAAATAATATTCGAGGATTACAGGGATTAAAGTATTCGTGTTTAGGATTTAGGATTCAAGTTTTAGGATTTAAAGGTTTTATAGTTTATGATTTAAGGTTTTAGGGTTTGAGGGTTGACGTTTCAACGGGATAGGGGTTTAAGGATTTAGCATTAAGGGGTTTAGGTTTTAAGAGTTTGAGGTTTAAGAATTTAAGAATTCAGGGTTTAAGGATATTGGATAAAAGGTGCAATGGTTTAAGGGGTTAGTTTTTAAACATATAGGCTTTTATGTTTTACTGTTGAAAAATTTAGGGTTTACGGATTTTGAGATTAAGAGTTTAGAATTTAGCAACGAAAGATTTGTCGTTTAAGGGTTTAGAGCTCGAAAGTGCTCGAATTGTGCTAAAAACAACGTTTTTCACACTTTAAGGTTAGGATATCTCCAAACCCTGACGTGCTGGGCAAAATTTGAGATCGGATTCAGATTAGCGTGCAAAAATACATCGAAAATGACTTCTTGATCCCCAAAAAAAAAGAAAAACAACCTGTTTTGCAAGTCTATGTAATTATCAGGAAAAATTTTTCGGTGGGGATTTCCACCCCTTAGAAGTGTATTGGACCGATAAAAAAAACACGTGTTTTATGTTTTTCGATGCTTAATATATACAGAGTGTTTAATAAGATTGGGACCCCCGCTCTATTTCGGAAAATACTGATCAAATCAAAAAATGGTTCAGACAAAAGCTAAATTAAATGACCTTGGAGGTCATGGTCAAGGTCCCATATAACATTGAATATTGGAGCAATATTGCTCCAATGTTGCTTTGCAATGTTAGCCATGATGAGAAATATTCC
>JAWWML010029172.1:0-13179 GCA_035047165.1 Ormyrus rosae
AAAATTATTTATTAAATTATTTATTTATTAAATAATTATTAAATTAAATTATTATATTAATTTAATAATAATAATAAATAATTATTGTTAATTTAATAATAATACATAATAATAATTTTATAATAATAATACTTAATTAATTTAATATAGTTATTAAACTATTTGTTTATTTGATTATTTATTTATAAAATTATTTATTTTTTTACGTATAAAAAGGTTAGAAAACGTAAGATAACGTACTAAAATGTACGGAAACGTACAAAAACATACAAATTTGTATATACCAAAATTTACCTTTTCATACTTTTTTATACCTTTTCATATATTTACCAGTTACAAACATCTTTAATATAAGCATAGAAAAAGGATAATGGCCACAAGCACTAAAAACGACAAAAGTTATATCTATATACAAAAGTAAAGAATAGCACTTATTTACCAATTACAGACCAATATCCATTATCTCCAAATTAGCAAAATTTTTTGAAAAATTAATACATAAGAGGTTACTAAGTTTTATAGAGAAGAATAAAATTATATCAGATAAACAATTTGGATTCAGGAAAAATTAAAGTACAAAAGATGCACTTAACTATTTAACAAACTTAATATATAGTCAACTTGATAAAAGTGAACCTGTAGTAGCTACTTTTCTTGATCTCGCCAAGGCATTTGATACAGTGGACCATAAAATACTTCTAGATAAACTTTACAATTACGGAATAAGAGGTAATGCTTACAAATTACTTAAAAGTTACTTAGACAACAGAAAACAAAGAGTAAAAGTAAACAATTTAAATAGTCAATTCGATACAATCGAAACAGGTGTCCCACAAGGAATAATACTGGGACCATTATTATTCATAATCTACATAAATGATATATTCCAAATCCTACCAAAACACACAATATCATCTTATGCTGATGACACTGCAATAATAGTAAAAGGAAAATCATGCCTAGAAGTGAAGGCTAAATTAAACGTGTACTTAAATAAAGTATCAAATTGGCTTGCATTAAACAAACTATCATTGAACATAGAGAAAATAGTCTACATTGAATTTGGAAGTACTCGAAACAGCACACCTGGAAATTTAAAGGTCAGTATACAAGATGAACAAATAACTAGAGTTGAAAATACAAGATATCTAGGAGTTATAATAGACAATAACATGAGATGGGAAAATCACATGGCAAACATTTACAACAAAACAAAATACTTCATTTTCACTTTCTATAAACTTAAAAAAATACTATCCCAACAAAATCTCATGATGCTATACTATTCTCTTTTCTACAGTATAATGTCTTATGGCATAATTGCATGGGGAGGAGCGTATATGAACATAACTAGTACATTACAATATATACAACTGTAGTTAAACTGGGATTACTCCGTGAAATATACAAGGAGAGTGTACGACATTTGGGTAATGGATTTTCCTGCAACTTTGGGGTATGTTTTCTAATGTTAAAATATGAAGGAAGCCGCGTCCGTTCGGCCTAACGCTCGATTTTTCAAAAGTTATGTGCTCTTTTATAAAAAATTTAAAACAAATCGATTTTTGTATAGTCGCGTATAACTTTTCAACTATTAATGGTACAGTATTTTAACTCCCGGCATTCGAAAGGTGATATCAAATCCTATTGATTAAAAATAATTACATCAAAAAATCTTTATTTGTTCAAAAGTTATAGAGGAACAAAGAATGACCATTAAAATAACATAAAAAATCTACTTATATAATTTTAGCCTAATTTTATTGCAAATTATTATTTAATCTATGCATTTCTTTTGCTTCCACAAAATCTAACTCTGTCTCTCAGTATGGGTAGTTTATAGATCAATGTGCACCGTAATCTTTCCATGTAGTATTTTATAATCTTTAACCTTCTGACGGCCGAAATTTTTTTCATCGGAAAAATGTAACTTTGCCGAAATTTTCCATATAAATGTTTCAAAAATAGTACTATGTGTGGGCTAATCATGGTATGTCGTCAGATGACGTCATGCCGACGGACGATGGTAAACGAAAAGTCAAATTTGTGGAATCATTTTGATCAAAGATGGATAGTAGATGACAAATTGGCCACTCTTATCAATTTTGGTGTTTATTACAAAAACAAAAGAAATGGTAATTATGCAACAAGGGACTAAATAGGTGTTTTATACCTGAGTCGGGTAATAAAGTCAAAGGTAAAATAGTTATTTTCGTTGCAAGGACGTAAAATCGACTTTTAAAACTCGAGCAAAATCGCCGTGCACGGAGGGCCAGCGTAGTCGTAAAAGTCTTACGCCCGTGTGACGAACGCTATTTTTTGATGCACGTATTTACTTCCTATTTTGCGGAGACGTAAAATCGCGTATCATACCCTTACTAGACAAAAAATTTAATTTTACGTTGTTTTGTAGAAGGGTATCTTTTTACGCCCCCAAAACCAAGCGTAAAAATGAATTTTACGTACCTACGCATCGAAAATTTAATTTTACGTCCTGTGTTAAAAATAAAATTGTGTCCCATTTTGCCATTTTTTACCCTAAATTTTTACTATGAGCAGAATCATGTTCAACACGTCAAAATACGTAAAAAATAATATATCTAGCACAAAATAAACTATAGTTTTATTGCAGCCGTCAGAAGGTTACGGTAGTTTCGGGGTTCAACATAATTAAAAAAAATTCTCAAAGGACTAAAAATTTTATCTAAATACAAGGGTCCGCACACTAACTTCTCACGTAGACTTACGGCGTTTACGACACAAGTTGACTGCAAAAAAAAGGACAAGTTCACGGGGCGAGTTCTTACTCACGGACGCAACCGAGAAACCGTTAATTTCTTGTTTTTCGAATATTGCGTTCTAACAGAGTGCTATGTGGCAAGGATAGTCTTTTTTTAAACTATAAAAAAGAATTAATGAAAAATTTTCGTTTCTTATTATCCTTCTGTGTATTTTCGTCCAGAAAAGACGTAAAAATTCTAAGCTAATAAAACTATTACAAAAGTTTAAAAGTTGTGTATTTCTTTTGCATAATAAACAGTTTTTGGTACCGCCAAAATAGGTAGCAAATTTTGGTAGCCGCCATATTTAATTTTCTAGTTGAAAATTCTCGATTATCAACGCGGATTCTGTTAGAACCCACTCGAAAATAGAAGGAACACTGTCCTTAATCCACTCAGTTGTATATTATTAATATTATTGGGTTAAAAAATTATGAATTGCTTAAAGAGTAAAAGTACATTAAACGGTATAGTTTTTTAATTCGTAAAGATTTTAATAAAAAAATTAATTACCTGCTTATTAGCAAAAATAAGCAATACAGCATCTCTAAGTTCATCTTCAGCTAACATACGCATGAGTTCTTCTCTGGCTTCTCCGATTCGTTCCCTGTCGTTACTATCCACAACAAATATTAAACCCTGAAACATATAAATAATTTAAAAATCGACTCACACTGGCGCGCGCACACGCACACACGCACACGCACACACGCACATACGAATCCACACAAGTATGTAAGTATCTGTGTACGTATATATGTTTTCGAGGGGAAAACACGACGGTGACCTTGGATTTAGCATTGACAGTCATTTTCAAAGTTATTTGAAGTTCAACTTTGTTTTCTTTAATAGAAACCCCATTTTTCATTGCAGATTCGGAAAGAGCGGGAAACTTTAAATTCAAAAGCATTGTTGAATATGGCGTAAAATTTTTATCTGAAGTCATAGGACGATCGAATAAATCAAATGAATCAGTCGAATTCATCAATGGGAGAATAGGCCCAGAGAAAATGCAACTGATCTTCAAATAAACTTGAAAATGACCTTTAAGGTAAAATAAAATGTCGTGATTGAAATTCTCATCGAAAATTCTGAAGATATTGTGTTTTGCCGTTCTCAAAATTGTCAACGTGTTCGTCAAATTGAAGTTTTTCAGACACCTTCAAATACAATTATAACCGATTTTTCAAACAACTCCAAAAATTACTATCACAATGCTTCCTCTAGGAGGAAGCAAAATAAATATATATAATATATTTCTCTGTGTAAGGGACTATGCACTAAAAAGATATCACTCCTGCTATTGTTATAAACTGACCTTAATCCACGCAACACGAACATACTAGATGGGAACTTCCAGTCCGAAACAGAAAGAAAGAAGCTATGAGTTGGGAAACGATATAGATGATGGGAAACTGAATGCGAAAAATACGGAATGTTCGTTATTGTGCGATATTGCATAATTAAATAAATCATTCTACTTAAATAATTAAAGTGCATGTATTATACGCATATATACGCATATATCTTCGTAAAAATTTAGAGCTATATTCTCATATAATTCATTACATAAGTGCGAAATAACTCGCAAAATAGGTTTAGCAACGGTTTTTATGTATTAATGTGGGCTGAAGGGGTACGCATTTTATTATTTTGAGTTACTGGATACAATGACTGCAGTGTTCTACTATATTTTGAACTTTAAACCAACCATTATGCAGAAAAAACCCCGAAAATACCTTAAAAAAGCGGTTTTTTGCATTTTTTACCCTCACACATCATTGATAAAAATGAGCAAAAAATTTTTTGTTAAATGGGATTCGAAAACAGATTTTGGGGCATAAAATATGGCTGAAAATCCATAAAATACATTTTCTGGTATTTGTCGGTTAATTTTGAAGCTAGGAGGCTGAAATTTGGTGCACAGTAATATTTTTATATGATAAAAATATGGGCCAAATTTGAGCCAAATGCATGGAGGTACCGATTTCACATGCTTATCCGGTTTCACTCTTGTATTTATTTAATATTTCACAGTTAATAGCACTTTAATGTTCTTATTTAAAACTGGCCATCCAATGCTAAATTTTAAAATGAAGCACTTCTCGTGTGTCAGTTCCAACAACATGTCGGTAATCTAACCTCAAACTTAAGGAGTCTCATATCTTTCATGCGGGAAGTGAGGAAGGGTCTCTCTCTGCGAGCGGCTCCCCATTCACCACGCGCCCCCTCCGCAGCTGACGAACTCAATATTTTGTTTACGTTTTCCCTTAGTTCTCTGTCAAATTCCTGGATATCGATTGATAGCCAGGCGCATTTTTATTTCTTGATTGTGTTTCTATAATACTATAGCTGTTTTAACTTAATCTGTTATCTTTCTATTTATTATCTATAGTTATCTGTTTTGTTTAACCAAGTAAGGAAATATTGCTTAATAAACTTCAGTAAAATTTACTTACTACACTAGTAAATTTTGTATGACTACATTTACTTTTCTTTTTAAGCAAGTTTTACTTAAAATTTAGTTAATTTTACTAGCGATTTTTCTCCGTGTAGATACAGACGCTGGAAAGCCAGGGCGAGCCAGGAGTGGGTTACGTGTGGATTTCTGAACGTGAATTCTTTAAGAGCTCACATTAAAGAAATTAGACATTTTCTTCTTGATAGTTTTTCTTATGGCCTTTTTGGAGTTGCTAAGATTTGGTTGGACCCTGTAGTTTCAGATGATGTTGTGCAGATCAAAGGCTTTACGGTAATTCGATAACATCGTAACGTAAACAGAAGCGAAGTAGCACTGTACATCCGTACTTCACTTAAATGCCAGATTCCTGCATGCTCGAATACAAAGGGGCAAGGAAAACTTGGGACTCCGGAATTTCTTTTCTGCAAGATCCAGGATGGAGATTCTCCTTCTTTGTTTGTGGCTGTGATCTATAGACCACCTAAAGTAGCTCTTACAAAACATCCAGTTTTCCCGGATAAGTTACGTACTTTTATATTTGATTATAGTCGTAAAGTAATACTGCGGGATCTGAATGCCGATATTCTGTAAGAAAATGATGACACCAAATTTATCAGCAAATTATTAGTTGAATTTTCGCTACACTTGACCCAATATGGTCCCACGCATTTCATTTCCACGTCTCGCACCTCGATCGACGTAATGTTTGTGGATGATAACGGCGTCATACTTGAGCACTGTATCGTCCCAGTGACTTTTTACAGTAAGCAAAATGTCACAAACATCACAATGGCTTACAAAACATGTTCCTATTCAATTAAGTCTTTTGAGTATCGTGATTTTAAAAATATATCAGCCACCTCTCTGATTGAATACTTCAACTATTATGATCGCCTGCGAATGCTTTAGAAATTGATGTCGAATTGGCACTGGGCTGTCTCCGAGATAATCTCACGATGGCCCTAGATAGTTTGGCACCGCCGAAGCAAATAATTCCCAAAAAGGGCAGACCGCCCTGGGTTAGCGCACAGCTGACCCAACTGATTCGCAAACGCAGTGGTCTGTATTGTTGTTACTCCCGAACAAGACAGTACCTTCCTGGAAGAATTCCTACTTCTCCGTAAACAGACGGACGCCATAACTGAGACAGAAAAAAAGTACTTACTATCAAAATAGACTATTTAACGCCTGAGAGAATAACAACTGTCTGGAAGGAGTTAAAAACTTAGGACTTTATTAGTTTGCGAGGAGGAGCTAGGTAACTTTTCGCCGCAGAATCTCAACTAGTACTTTGCTGGCGTGTCGCTTTTCCCCCTTGATGACATGGATGCACACTTTAAAGCAATTTCTGAAGCACCTTTAGAAGGATTTCACTTCAAAAGTACTAATGCTAGTGATATTATCCTAACAATCTCGCATTTCTCATCTCAAGCGAGGGGAGTTGACGGCATACCGCAGAGTGTCATGATGAAATCTCTACCGGTGATTAATCAATATTTAGTTAAGAAAGTTCGATACTGAAATCAAAATGGATAGAAATTTCTGAAAACTATTTCAACCTAATAGTATATACGTAACACGATTACTGTAAAATTTTTTGAGCGATGACAACGTCGTTTTGGAGATAATCGATGTTAAAATTATGATTTTATGCACGGGCTCTTATGGGAGAGAGAGGTTATTGGGCCTTTGATCATTAAAACCAATTGTAAATAATGGATAGAGAAAGTTAAAAAAGCATACAGTTTGATAGAAAAAAAATCAAAGAACAAAAATGCATCCGGATCTTGATCATTTACAATCCCGTTTCACAGAAACAAACTAAAATATAAAAAAAAAGGATATTGCTCGCGAGAACTCTTTTTCCTCGCCCACCACGCGAGAGCTATCGAACCTCCTTAAATTATTCAACTCCTCTTACGACAGGTTTTCTGTACCTTGGCAAAAAGCACATGTAATTCCCGTAAAAAAGTGTAAAACTTCATCTTTCTCATCGTACATTCATCCAAGCTCTTTTATGCTTTCTCTCCAAGGTACTGGAAAAACTCGCACATAAGCATCTATATAAATTTAGGCAATTTACTTGTCCCAACTCAGGCATGAAATAGCTCTCATTTCAAGCTAGAAAGTAGCGTAGAAAATCAAGTATTTTAAACGTTCCACAAAATTTTTTGTCCAAGCGGGGAATAATGTCTTTTTTCCGCGCTTACAGCGGGGTTTACAGGGTCACGAAGTCTTTTTTAATTTTTTTTATTTTTAAAATTAAAAAAAAATTTTTTTAATTTTTTGCTTCCTCCCAGAGGAAGCTTTGTGATAGTAATTTTTGGAGTTGTTCGAAAAATCAGTTATAATTGTATTTTAACTTCTTCTGACCGGCACCATGAATGCACAAATAAAAAATTTTTTTTTTCGTGGATCTATTATTCTTTTGCCCTACAAACTTAAATTATATAGACATATCCCTTGGTGTATATATTTTCTTTTATAAATGCGTGTCCACATACGTGGACACTAGTTCTATTTGGAATGAAAAATTGCGTGGTAGTCGTTTATATATTCAAAAAATAATCTACTACCAATCTCAACCCCTTTCATTCCACGGGTTAACCGAGTTACTAAAGAAATAATCCATAATAAATATTTTTTACAGCACTTTTAATTTAATAGCGGTTGCAATAGATTTTTCTTTTTTTCGACGAAATAATGTGATCGCTTCTCGTAGAATTTTATTCAAAATAGTTAATGCCATCGGCGATTTCATAAAAAAAAATTAGGACACGTCAATATAGTAAATTCAATATTTGTCCACATATGTGGACGTCGGTCAGAAGAGGCTAAGGTGTCGGGAACAAGAAAAAATCGTTTTTGAAAAACGTCTATATGGATATATGTGTGTGTGTGTACACGCCTGGATCTCAGCTTCTACTGAACGGATATGCATCTTTCACGGCTCCTTATTTTGCTTTTTTTGTGATGGCGGCAAAAAAATCTATTTTTGTTTAGCTTATTTGTTTTTGTTTTATCGCAAATCATCGATTTTCGAAAAATTTAATTTAACTTTTTTTTAATAATAAGATTGAGATATTTGAATCGAACAAAGATCATTTTAAAGAGCATAAAGATACCTGTAATTTCAGAGAAAAAAGTTATTCTAACTCTTATAGTTCTTATGTTTTTAACAAAAACATGCTTTATTATTTTTTTTTTTAAAGCTTATAATTCTTAATTTAAATTATCAACTGCTCTGTAAAAATTTCAAGCCATTTTGTCAATTAATTTTTGAATAAAAAGCTAAAAACTAAAAAAAATGAGTTTTCTATGTCCAACGATTACGGGAGTAAAAAGGGTGTAAATTACTTGAAATTTTAGGAAAAGGTAGATCTTTTGTATGTTCAGAGCTGTCTAGTTTTTCTGCTTATGAAATTTATTAGTTCAAAAGATATTAATGTTTTATTTATTTTTTTTCAATTTTTTGAATAGGTGAATCTTAGTGAATAATCTATCTTTTTCAATGATCAACCACTTATTTTTTTCGTCTTTAACTAAACTTTCAAAATTCAAAAGGATTTTTAAAATTCATGTTGTTACGGTTCGTTTTTGTCTTGGGAGACGTTTCATTAGTTAGTGGTGGCTCGGGTAAATGAGGACTTTATATAATTTTGTTTTAATTTTTAAAGAGCTTATAGACGAGTCTTCGAGGAATAGTACCTCGTTGAGTGCGATTTTACAACTACCCGACGCTAGCCCAATGCAGCTTAGGGTGCGCAATTTTGCTTCTTTATAACCTCACAACTGCTCTATCGGACGTAATGCCGTTTGAGCATGTGTTTTTTCCTCTCGACTCCTCCTTAGTCGCACTGCTATGCGGAGGGCGATTTTGTGTGAGACTCCTTGTAGTCTTACTGCTACTTGGAGTGTACAGGGTTTGGATATTAAAATTAAAATAGAATAGAGTACAATTAAATTTCATTTATTACCAAGTTTTATACAAGCCAATATTAGGCTTTTGGTTGGTCTTGCCTTTTCGGAAGTTCAATCTCAAATGCTCTTCTTGCCTAGCAATTCGGCGCTTTATATAGGGCTTCCGACCAAAAGCCTTTACATTCGCTTTTGTTAAATATCTTAAAAATTAATTAACAATTGTTAAGTTTCTAACCCGATATTTGTACATTTTCTTATTCTCTATTGTTTAAGTATATTTTGAATATTACCATATTTTCAGTTCTTTAGTAAATTTGCATAGAAGCTTGTGGAAGCTTTTAATCCCTAAATGCGGTTTTTTTTATGTAAGTTATCGATTAAATATTTGAGAAAAAATTCTAAATATCGCTTGCTTAATATGTTAATAAATGGAAACTATATCAATGGCAATAGAAAATAATGAAATTTTATACTGTAAACATGAAACTTCAAAAAAACTAGTTAATTCGGGCGCGCATCTCGCGCCGATATTCGCATTTCGTTATTCCATTCTTTTTATAATTCGATAAAATCAAGCAATAATTCGATATCGTCGGCTGGAGATCGATAAATACTCGAAAACCGAACGAATCTCGCGTGGGATTTTTATAACAAGGATAAAAAAGCTATTGAAAGATAAATTTTTTCTCTTTCTTGTGAGCCTAAAATATATACATCAAATCGTGCAAAATTATTAGTTATAGTTCATTTAAGAATTAATCTAATCATTTTTATCCGTGTTTGTATATTTACATACACAGCAACCGCTCGTCGTTTGTTTACATCCGTATACGCGCTGTATATCTATATTTATAAAATGTGCTATATTTGCTTAAAGAACTACCTTAAGTTATAATGCATAATTCTATACGTTTTTGGGGTCGCTGAAGCCGAATATGCAATAGAAAATCAAGAATTTTTAATTATTACAACATTTAAAACAATGTTTTTTAACCTTTTTTGATTATTTTATCATTTATTTATTTATTTAACCAAAAAATAATACATAGTATTTCTACATAGATAAATAAATTATCTGATCGTAGGCCTGGTGATAAAAAGAGACTTACATACTAACTTAACTTACTAATACATTATTTTAATACAGTAACAATTTTTTATAAAATTCAAATGTTCAAAAGTAAAATATTAATGTATATCTAGTAATACTTAGATTAACACTCTTTATCTATTTTTTGCAACCCAGTTTTTCATTTTTTTCTTAATTGTTACCTTACTTCTTCTTATGTTTTTTAGTTCATTAAGTAGAGTTATATGTTTTAACAGCTATAACATAACTGTTTTTGTTGCTTATTGTTTTGTTTATTTTAGGCATTTGTATGCTTTTCTTTTTTGTATTTATTGCTTGTTTTACGCATGTACTTTTTTGTTCTTCATAGTGGTATAAAAGAGATTCTAAGATAAAAATCTGTTCAATATTTAAAGGTCTTTTTTCATTAGCAAAAGTACTTTTGAATATAATTTTTAAAATTTTATTTTGAAGACATTGTAATGGTCTTAAACTATTCACCTCCCCGCGTAATTATTCCATAATTTATTACACTGTTAAATAATGCATAATATAAAATCAACAAGGTTTTAGTTGGCATAATTTTAGCCATTTTATAAAAAAACAAAAGTTAGATACTTTGTTTTTTTTAACAATGTTTATCCCATTTAAGATTATAACTAAAAGTTTCTCCTAGGTATTTATAACTATCTACTCTATCTATAAGATTATCACATATTTTTACTTCTAAATTCTGTGGTACACTAACACAAAAGCTGCCAAAAGGCATGAAAACTGTTTTATTTATATTTAGGGATAATTTGTTTAGGTCTAGTCATTAGTTGTTTGTTGATGTATTCTAATAAACTATTCATATCATTTAGTGTATCTATCCACGTTTTTGGTTACTACAATTGCTGTGTCATCCGCGTATGACACTACTGTCCTTATTGGCAAATTGTTTCTGAAATCATTTACATATAGTATAAACAATAACGGTCACAATATCATTCCTTGCGGAACTTCTGTAGTTACATTATCGCTATCACTTAAAATATTTTGTATTTTAACGTTTTGTTGTCTATCAGTTAAGTAACTTTTTAATAGATTAAGTGCATTTCCTCTTGTTATACAGGATGTCCCACTTTAACTTGGACAGCTGGATAACTCGAAACCTTACACCTAAATCGAAAAATGTTTTATACAAAACTTGTTGGGTTTCGAAGGGCCTAACCAATTACGACCTTAAAAAAGTCCTTGACCTTAATTTTCAAGGTCATTTAAAGGTCAACTTTGTTTTTCTCAATAAAAGCCCCTACTTTTTATTTTGAATTCTCAAAGAACGCGAAATTTTACGTCTAGATGACCTATCATGCCTAGGGTCAAATAGAACGCCAGGGGTCGTTAGAAGGACAAATTCCTGGTCGGAGTCGAAAACTGGTGAATTATGATTTTCTGGAAGTGTTTTAGATAAAAATTGTTGATTATCTACTAGAAACTATCCCAACAATGTCTTTCAACCATTTTCTTAAGGTCATTTGAAAGTCGAGTAGGCATGTTGAACAAAAACTGCTGTTCATCAAAAAGGCCAGATCATTGAGGATGCAGCTACTCAAGGCAAGATCATTGAGGATTCAGCTACTCAAGGCAAGATCTTCCACAGATCCTGCCACTTAAGGCAAGGATCTTCCAATGATCTGGCCACTTAAGGCAAGGATCTTCCACAGATCCAGCCAATTAAGGCAAGATCATTGAGGATTCAGCTACTCAAGGCAAGATCTTCCACAGATTCTGCTACTTAAGGCAAGGATCTTCCAATGATCTGGCCACTTAAGGCAAGGATCTTCCATAGATCCAGCCACTTAAGGCAAGATCTTCCACAGATCCAGCCACTTCAGGCAAGGATCTTCCAATGATCCGGCCAGTTAAGGGAAGATCATTCAGAAGCCAACCACTCAAGGCCGAATCAAGTGTTCGAAATGTGCTCCTTGACTCTGCAAACATAACTGCAATCGACGACGAAAGTTTTGTTGCACATTCCGAAGCATTTCAGGAGTTATTGCTGCACAAGCTCTCCGAATTCTCTCCATCATATCCAATCTCGTCGTGGGCGCCTCAACGTACACAACATCCTTTAAATATTACTATTACTGATGAATGTTGCTTCATCACTGAAACAGACTCTCCAGAAAAAGTATGGATCCTCATTTAACATGTCAAGAGCCCATCTGCAAAATTGCACTCTTAGTGCGTGATCTGCAGGGCTCAGTTCCTGTATAAGGGTAATGTGATACGGATGGTAATGGACTGATCGCAATAATCTGTGAACCTTAGATCGTGGGATTCTTAATTCCCGTTCAATTCGACGCGATTGCAGGTGAGGATCCAAATGGACCATAGCCAGAACTGCCAGAAGTCTGGGATTATTGTTATGGTGGAGCCTATTCCTTTGTCTCTGGCGATGCAGTGGGTTATTCCGAGACCTCCTTTCAATGTTTATCACTTTTTGTACAGAGGGATGGCGGCGATTTCGGAATCGCTACGCGTAGAACGGGCAGTATGCCGATAATTCCTACCGCATTCACCTAAAGTGATGAGAATATCCACCACTTCAATAGGAGTATAATTAGCCATTGTTTTAGGAAAGAAATTTATTTGATCAGCTTGATGATAAGTAATGCGAGCGAACTTGTATTAATAAATTATAATGAACAAAATATCAGCAACATTCAGCGATACTATCGCTATCAGCAGGTATCGACGTGGAGTAAGTATTTAATTGTAATAATACAATGAAAGTGAATTTGTTTTAATTGTACATTCAATGACTTGTAATAAAAGGTACAGCCTAAAGATAGCAACCCTACTAAAAAAAATCAGATGATTTCTCATATGATTTCTCATATGATTTCTCATATGAGAAATCATATGAGATTTTGAAACAATTTCTCATATGAGAAATCATATGA
>JAWWML010029192.1:0-13171 GCA_035047165.1 Ormyrus rosae
AAACACAGCTAATAGATGGAGATAATAGCTCTGGGCCTACTTACCTCTGTAGCCAACTAGCCCCGGTCTCCCCTACCATATTTAATGTGAAGACAATTTTAAATTTAATTTAGAAATAACAATTTTTTTTTTACGATGGTTGGACTTGATCCCGGGACCTTCAGCTTGGCAATCGGACGCGTTAATCACTTTTTTTTAGAAGTTTTTCTTTATTGAACAATAAAATATATAGATACATAGGTTAAAGAAGAACAACAGAATACCTTACATTATATTGATTTGAAGTTGGAATGGTCTTCAAACTGACTCTCGCCAATATTAATTTTATAAAAATATACCGGCTTTTAACCTTTAAAGAATACATTGCATACTTATGGTAAACTAATATCGAGTAGTTTTTGCTTTATTAGAAAAATCTAGAAAAAACTAATGCGCTTATTATTTTTTTATAAAACTAACTAACTACCACCTAACTATATACACTATGTACATTTTTTTTTATATCATCTTTGTTTAGTTTTTCTTAGCAGTGAAGTATTTGAATTTATTGATCATTTTTATATCGTTATCTGTATGTTTTATATCATAAACTAAGTCAGATCTGGATATACTATTTGGGTTGTATAGAATTTTCTTATTATTATTGTTTCTCGACGTATGATATAATAATATGATATTGTTGTTTACAATGTATTTATTATTATCCATGAACAGAAACGCATCAGTAGCAATGTAACCTTTTTTTAGACATTCATTATAAAATTCCTCTTTATCATAAAATGGTCCTCTTATTAGATTGTACTCACTTTTAAGAACGCTTTTAATGTGATTTCTAATTAAGTGAATTATGAATACATCAAATCTAGGTAACATTGCTAGTGTATACAATTTTAAGTTGTTAGTTCTTTTTTTGTAATCGGATTCAGATTCCCGATATCTGTTGAAGCATATCCTCAAACATCTTCTTTCAAACAATCTGATTGTCTCGCAGCAACTAGCACTTATGTTAAACCATATAGGCGCGTTAATCACTTACCCAAATGCGCGCATTTGAAAAGAAAATGTTGGGACTTATACAGAAGGAACCATCGATTACAAGAGCATTTTAATGATAATATTTAATGAGAATAAATAAGATAGAAATGCTAATAAATTTGTTAATCTATTGTTACATTTAACAAAATATTTGATAATCATAAATGTTCGGTAAGCAATAAATAAATTAATTTAATATTTATTTATCATAATTATTTACATAGCTTCATAGAATTTTACTCAATATTTTATATACTTATTACTTAAGATTTTAAATGTAAGTGTTTACTCAATATCAAGGGGCTCGGCAGAGCCCCACTTAAGATTTACAAAATGATACACACTTAAGATTTACAAAATGATCCTATTTACTATATTTTGTGCGTTTAATTTGTGAGTTTTATTCAATTGTGCGAAACTGCTAGCATGGTTTTTTTTCTCTTCTAATCATAAAACTCCTTATATTTTCACTTTTGATGTCAACTTAACTATTTTTTCCATTTCTTATTTTTTTGTTAATTATGAATCTTCACTTTTTGTTTAACGAACTTAGGGTAATTATTCTGTTTTATTTATTTATAGTTACTATTTTAAATTATATCTTGACACATGTCTTTATTATTTTATAAAAAAACTGTAAATTTAATATTTCATATTGGTTAACCAAATCATTATTTGTAAAAACCATCATTTAACTTTTCTCAAATTACATAAATACATATATGTTCCGTTCCAATTCATTTTTTTTAAATAATCCCGAAATAATTTACTACTTTTAAAAAAATTTTGTTTTTATTATTTACAATTTTATTATACAAATATGGCATTATAGAAACGTGCTTTTCCTTTTATTAATTAATTTGTTCAACGCTTAACTTATCAAGACATCATAATAAATATAATTAACGTGATGTTAATCGTCCACGTCACGTCCCGATTCCAGATACAGATCGTTAAATAGACTTCCTGCTGAGAGACAAGACAAAAAGGGAATTATTATTATTGATTTTTAATTTAAGAATAATAAAAGCGTCAAGACCTGCGAAGTATCGAAGGAAAGAGGGTAGAATTAGAAAAAGGCAACAATTCAAACGAGGAACTGTAGGTGGAGTCTTGTTTAATTTGAGGGTTCTATTTACCTCCGAGTCATCCTGCTTCTCCCTCATGTGCTAGATTGTCTTGGACTTGCGACAGAAAAACATACGCGTTTTCTTGGCTTCAATCAGCAGTGATACGATATTCAATTTTCTTGTTTATATTATTTATATCAAGTTCGTTCAAACTAGAAATTTTCCTACCTTGTGTAGTTTTAATTATTGTGATTGTTGTGAATTATTTTAATTTATATTAAACATAAAAAAGAATTATCTACCTTCAAAAATCTCAAAAATCATATTCTAAGGTTAATAAAAAATACAATTTAAAGGTAAATATTCTGTTATTTATTATAATACAAATTAAAAGTAAATATTTTGTTATTATTTATATAATAAATATATGTATAAATAAAAACAATAATTATTTAGATTTTATTTGTAGAATTCCACCACCACTTTAGAATGATCATATTTTAATTGGTTGTAATTAGATAGTATTTTGGGTTATACTTAAACAGTTTTGGTTATTTTTTGTTACATATTATTTAATAATGTATAGTAATGACTATAAACTAGATTATTTTTAAGTGGCGGGTGAATTTTGCAAAAGGCCTAGTTCTCATAGACATAGGATTTTCAAATTTTTCTTAAAAAACTTGTTATCAAGAAAGTAGTTTTCTAATTTATAAAGATTAAAAATCATCAAGCCGAGAAATAAATTACAAATACATATTATTGCTGCACATAAATTGATTCTATTATCAAACTAATGGAAAAAGTTATGACCCGTGCTATAATTACTTGCGTCATGATTTTATCATGACTTTGAAAATGCATTTTCAAGCAAAACTTCTTTTTAATAAAAATAATTTATTATCTTTGTGTAAAACTCCATTTTTTTATTTAATAAAATTTTTGACATAAAAATAATACATTTAATACATATCTTTTTTTTATATTAAGATTCAAACTTACATAATAGTATATTGTGCAACAAGTGCGGATAGGAGACTATTCCACGAGTGGGAAGTTTGCAGCACGAAATGGAGGCGAGTGCGTGTTAGCCGTAGTCGAGTGTGCAAACTTCACACGAGTGGAATAGCTTCCCGCACACGATTTTTTTTTGAACAAATGCATGAAAATGGTACTTTCGAGTGCTTAGAATACAATATACAAGATCAATTTTTTTGCTTTTATTCATTAATTTTTTGTTTTGCGTATAAATAATAAAATTATATTTTTATATTCCATTGAGTTTAATTTTTAATAATTTTTGTTAAAAATTATTTTTAAAAAGTACAAAAAGTAAAAGAAAGTAAAAAAATAAAAAAGTTAAAAAGTCGTAAAAAATCGTGATGGGATGACCCATTTCCGTACTAGTGCGGGAATGGAAATGCTTTCCCGCACACGTGAGGGATTATGAGTTTCCCTCATAGAAAATAAGCACGAAAAATAAAAAGGAGACGGCAGATTAATTTATGAAATATCTATTATTTATTTTTAATATTTATTTTTACCAAATTTTGATTAATTTTTGCCATTAAAAAAATAATTTGAAAATTTTTTTATTTAAGAAGAAGATATAATATATATTTACAATTCCCGAACCCTAATTTTGCATATCAAATATCGTTATCGTAATCTTAAACGCTATTTATAATGTGTAAAAAAGTCGATTTTGCAGTCTTTCATACATGTATCGACTGACGCCAGACATTTTTCAGTGATTACTTCAAAAAGCAGCTGACTTACCCACTTGATAGTATTGCTTGCAGTTTCTTATTCAATTTATCAACTTATCAACTTAGTAAATCTGAATAAACATTTTATGATCGAATAATTTATAACATCGCATATGCACATGTAAGAAACAAATTTCGCACGTTTGATCAATGACAATTTGACATTTTTCATTGTGCGCAGTAGATACTAATTTGTCAATTTAATGTTAAGAACATTAACATATTTTTTTTTTATTTTAAAAAATGGCTTGTTTAACGTTGAATTTTTTATTGTATGAAAAGTTTAATTATACTTCAAAATTTAAATTATAATTCAATTATTGAATATTTATGTTTATTTTTCTAAAATAGATCAAATAGATTATTTTTAGAATCTCGCTTCACTGTTGTCGATACCGTTGTCGCCTCGTACAAAGCCAAAATATTCAAAATTCAATATTTGGGCATCGGATGAGCTCAAAGAGTTCTATCTGGCCTCATTTGATCAAAAAGCTCTAGTTTTGTCCTGGTATTAAACGTCTGCTTTCTTACCTTAAATTATGAATATTTTAATCAAAATCACATATACTAATATGTATAACATGTACTAATATGTATAACATATACTAATATGTATAACATATAATCTATACCATTTGGGCTTTAAAAGTCAATATGATAGTTAAAATGCTGGAAGACCGATCCTTGATGCACATGGCTGCTAAAAATACCGAAAACATTATTTGTTTAAAAAAAGTCTAAAACTATAGCCAAAACGTATTAAAAATAAAATCAAATCAGAAAAAAGATTCATTTATTGAATATATTGTTGAAAAAGATTTTCACTCTAAAATTAATAATCTAAAATTATTAATAATCAATTGCTGATAGTTATTATTATTATTATAATTAACCATTAATAATTAATAAAATTATATATTTGATTGCTATTGATCTCTATACATCTAGCTGCAATAGATGGAGCAAATTTGCTGAAGATTTATCAAAGATTAAGCTGGGTAAGGGAGAGTTAAAAGAGATATCATGTCCATATCTCATTAGAAGGTTTTATTTATAAATAAAAGTATATTTCCAGTCTACTTTCAAAGTTTATAAAGTAAATTGTCCAAGAAATTTAATTTTATTAAATTTGAAGTATTATAAAAATGATATTTAAATATTTTTTTATTAATAAATAATTAATAAATCAATTATTGAATATTTATCACGAATTTCTTTGCTAATAAATAATAAATCTACAAGTTCACGTGTCTTTAAAGTTTAAAGACTGGTTCACATTAAAAGATGTAATTTTTGTGAAATGAGCTAGCAACTGTGAAAGTCCAAATCTTTTTTAGAGCTTCTTCTTCGTTTAAAAATTTATTGAAAAATTTAACCCTTCTATGCATAAGGACGAGTTATCTTGTCTGAAATATATGTGCTTTCTAAATATACTAAAAATATTTATCAAATGAGAGTTAACGAGTGAATATTAGTTCAATATTGTACTTTAATATATTAATATAGTATATAACACTATATTGCACTATTTTATGTTTTGAGTGTGACTCTCTTTCAGATGGTGAATTAGAATTTTCAAAAAATGAATGAAACCAATTTTTTTTAATTCATAATTTTTGACATTTTTTTTAGTAATGTGCAGTTTTTTTATCAACGAAATGATATGCAAAATCTAACCTGTAACATAGCACGTTTATTTATTCAAAATTTTAAAACAACTAATCTAAAATAGTAAAAAGTCAATATTTTTTAAATATTTCTTTTTAGATAATGTGTAAAAATGGCAATTGAAGGTGAACGTGATTTCAGCTGAATATTGCACGAGGACAATGTAGTGCCTGCGTTCGTCCGCGATTTTCGATAATACTAAGGTAACGAAATAGTAGAACTGGGTGCAAAACGTGATAATCACATTATGCTCAGATGGTAACGTTGACACAAATTTTCAAAGAACACAGATTTCATCACACAAAGAACACATAATTGATTACTATCTAAAGGAGCAGCTACCAAAAGATAAGAAAAGTGACGTCTTTAAAGGGAATTTTTCAAGAAACTTTTGAACACCTAACTGTCTCTATAATTTCATAATTTATTATAAGATTTGCTTTTTTATTGAATTTAAACTGTTATAACAACAAAGATAAATATTTTATATTAATTTATATTTATTTAGGCTTTATTATAATTGATGAATCTTTAAAATTAGAATTGTTGTTCTTCTTTAAAATAAATGCCAGTATATGCTCATTAAAATATATGTGTATTAATTTATTCGAATTTTTAAATAATTTTATAAAAATCCAACGAATATATGGCTAAAATTAGTGTTGATGCGTTAAAGCTAGTATTTTCTATATTTATTATAAACAATAGCAATAATATCTTTTGTAATACTTGAATTATGAAACAGTAATTTCTTTGTAAATCACTTTTTACGGTTTACAGTTTAAAATATATATTTTAAATATATTAAACCTTTCCCTTAGAACAAAAATATAATAATTTTCATTTCATTAAATTGTTTGCTTTCATCTGGTTGAATTCATTTGTTCTCAAAACTGATAAATTATACCATAATTTTTAGTTACATTTACAAATGCAATTATACTGGCTTATTTTATATAGCGAGTAAATAAACGCTTGATCAAACGAAAAAAAATATTAGCTCGAGAGCGAGATTCACTCTTGGAATTATAAATTTTGAAAAGAAGGGATTCAAGGAGCATTAACCTTACATATGTATATTTTACATGTTTGTAAAAACATTTTAGACATTATTATCATAGGAAAGTTAATTAATATACCATGTGTCCCATCCTAAAACCACCACGCGAATTACTCTTAAGGTAAGGGTGTTAATGAAAATTTAAAATTGAAAATCAATGTCAACGTCAAAGTCAAGGTCACCCTCAGTTGGCCTCCTTTGAAACCTACAATGTTTGTACAGGTTAATTTTCATTATCACCCTTACCTTAGGAGTAATTCGCGTGAAGGTTTTAAAATGGGACACATGGCATAATATCAAATTTCTTTTACAAATAAAAAAATTACAAAATTAGAACTGAAATATAACCGGTTTTTCATTTTCAATTATCGGATTGCCATATCTATTTTGGAAAGCATTTTCGAGAAATACGTTTTCCAGGACAAGTTATTTGGATAAAAGAGGCCATAATTTGGTGACCCAGACCTTTTATTTGACTTTTATTTTCAAGGTTGTTTAAAAGTTAACTTGTGTTTTCCAAAGGAAAACTCCTATTTTTAACTTCACTTTGACTCCCAATATGTATACAAATTTGAATGTAGAATTTTATGCTCATCCGGATTCTTAAAAAATAGTGGTTAACCTTTAAATAACCTTGAAAATGTAGGTAAGGCCAAGATCTAGGCCACCAACTTTTTAGAATAGATTTGTCAATCCTTTATTTAAATATAATACCGTACACATATCGCTTTTAGCGTCTGAAGAGAAAGGGGCATAGGGCACCAGAGTGCTAATCTAGTCTTGTATTTATAAACTTACGTTTTGATAATATTTGCTTTCTGAACTGTGCATAGTCGCTTGCAACATTTATTTGTTCAAATCATGAAAGCAACTACACAAACGTGGGAGAAGAACGTTATTAAACAAGGCAAAATCTCCAAAACTTTTCCAATGGATAAAATGTTGGTCGTATAAAAGTACTATCATGATTGAACTGATTACGTAAATTTATATAATTTTTATTTTTATTTTTTTTTCACTTAAATTAAATACTTTAAAATTAGTTCCATTTTAATTTTTACTAATACTACTCCTTCATTTTAATGTGTATAATTTAATACATTGTATTTAATCCATTTTAATTTTACTTATTAAATATGAAAAAATTATGTTAATTTTTCTGAAAAATTTTCAAAACTTTCTAAATGAAATAGTAAAATAATTCGGACTTTAACAATAATTATTAACTTTTTATCAAATTTTTCTACGTTGTAGACTACACCGAGACATCGTATAAATCGTGAAGTGAAGCCAAGCTGCGAAATTTTGTTTACGAAACAAATAATTTACGTCATCAACGTAGAGTCAATAAACAATTGGGAGCGAGACACAAAAAAGGAGTTGTAACGAGAAAAAAGAAGAGAAAAGGGTTGAAAAAGCATTCGCGCCTTGGATGATAATGTTTAATTCGCGTAAATATCGTTAAACACGTGTCAGATGATAAGGATCTTCTTCCTCTTTAAGAAGAAACGTGTCGATTGCTATAAATTGAAAATAGAGGATGCAGACGATCGCAGATAAACTTGCAAGACTGCTTGGCTCATAACTGAATCGCAGTATCTTCTAAGACACGCACGCTTTCCTTACTTTTCTCAGCTAAAAATCTTCTCCGGTTTCGTTTTCTCAACTTTAACTTTGCAATCGAAATTGAAACGATGGTCGAGAAACACATATCTAAAGAAGATGGCAAAATTCGCCAGTTTCTGGCTGCCATTGTTGGTAAGTAGCTTAAATTTGCGATTATTTTGAAAACTTAAACTTAAACTTAAAATAAAGATATATTACAAGATAATTATAGTATTATTTATCAAAGCATAAAAAAGTGGTGTAGCAATAAACTCGGAACTGAATTGTTTTTTCCATCAATGCATAAGTATTTTGGTATAAAATTAACTGCCTTGTCTCTTAGTTGATTGATAAATCGCGTATACACTAAGATTATTTGAGTATGTGCAAAATAGACCTTGCTCTTTTTTTATTAAATTGATATTTAGTTTTAATTTTCAAAAGTTGAAAATTAATTTAACATTAACAATAAATTGTTAGTATTTTAAATATATATTTTAGAATACAACAAGTATTAAATTAAATAGAAATAATAAATTTTATAAATTTGTATAATTTCTCTATTTTCAAACGAATTGATTCATTTATAATAAAATCAAAGTGCAGTTATAATTGTGTCTCACATAATTATTCTTTAAAAAATAGATTCTTATCGTATTTGAAATAAAGAAAACTCTCTCTACATACTTGAAATAAAGAAAAAATGAAAAATTACGTATAAATTTATCAAAGATGACATTTTAATTATTGCGAAGTTGACAATCTAATGCAGTGGTTTACAAAATAATTTATACTTGTCTTAAACTTGTTGCATTGTTAAAGTTAAGTTTGTAATTTTATGTGTTATTATCATTTGGTGTGTTTCAAAAATACGAGTTTAATGAAGACTTATCAGTTTTGCGTACGAGCTTGAAGCTTTAAAAATGTTTAGATTCACGTCACTTTTATATAAATTTTCCTGTATACTTAGGCAAATTTTCCTATACTTTTTAGTTTTGTTTATTTCCGAGAAATAATATCTAATCGTGCTTAAAATTAATCTCTTATTCAAATAAAATATTGGTTCTTTCACATATTTCTCGTATTTTGAACGCCACCGATTTCTATCCGAAATGTACGCTTAATTAAACATTATTTTAAAAATATAAAGCAAAATGTACTTAAGAAAAAATTTTTCGAATTCGCAGTGAATCTAGCAGCTCTTTCTTATGGCCTCTGTTGCGGCTGGGCTTCGCCCATGATACCTCTGTTTCGGAGCAGCGACAGCCCCTTCGCGGGCGAGCCCATGTCGAAGGAAGGGGCCACGTGGATCGGCGCGCTGCTGTGCCTGGGCGGTCTAGCGGCAGCACCTTTCTCGGGCAGCCTGGCTGACAAGTTTGGCCGCAAACGCTTCGGCTACATGGCCACGGTGCCGATGCTCATCGCCTGGCTCATGGAGATCTTTGCCCCGAGCCACGCTTGGATCTTCGCGGCGCGCTTCGTTAGCGGCATAAGCGCCTCCATGACCATGTTCCTCGTGCCCTGTTACGTCAGCGAGATCGCCAGCGAGGACATCCGCGGCGCCCTCGGCAGCCTCCTCGTCTTCGCCATTAACGTGGGAATACTGTTGGTTTTCATCGCTGGACCCTACCTGCCCTACAGGATTTTTGGCATGTTCAATATGTCCTTTACCCTTTTGTTTCTGGGAGCATTTATCTTCATGCCCGAGACGCCCGTCTTTCTTGTACGCGCTGGTCGCCTTAGGGAAGCTGCTAAGTACGAACGCATGCATGCTTATTGAATTATCACAAATTTAATGGGTTAAAAATTACAAATTTCATAAATTAGTCCAACTAATCAGAAAGTTGAATTAACTAATAAATTAACTAATCAGAAGTAATGACCTTCTTTGATTTAAAATTGATCAATTAATTAAATAAATATAAAGTAATACACAAAAATTCAGTAGTTTCATCAAAGCACATTGCTGCAATTTATTTATTATTACTTTATTATTTTTTAAGTATTACTAAATATGATGAAAATACGTAAAGACCTAACTACTTTATAAGATAAATAAAACATTAAAATATTTAAAATATAAAAACTTTATTTCAGATCACTCATGTTCTTTAAGAGCAACAATAAATCTCTTGTCGACAAAGAATTAATCCGCTTGCAGACTCAAATTAAAAATGCCGAAGATTCTTTACAGAAGCCAAGTTTACGCGTTTTAATCCAAGATAAAGCTACGTTGAAAGGAATGATAATTTCTACAGGACTGTTGGGTGGACAACAACTTAGTGGGATTTTCGCTATGGTAAATTAAATTTAAACATAATTATGTTCGTATGTTAAATCAATTTTTGCTCATTATACATTATATAATTTTATGCAAAAAATTCTTAATTGATATCATCAATCGCTTTAAGGTAATTTCGAATCCATGAGTATTTTAAATCTGTAATATAATGGATAATTCTTGAAAGCAGATTTAATACCAGATATTTGTAAACTTTTCTTTCTCTCAATTGAATTATAGAGATTACTCAGTGATTCCTACAGCAAACAATGAAGATTTATTAGGTTTGTTAAAAATTTTAAAATCAGATAAAACTTACGATTTTATACTGGAACTATTGAAAACTAAATAATAAAACTTATAGTTTTAATTTAAAAATTTAATTCTAAAAAAAGAAGAATGTGTAAAGTAATAATTAATTGTCTTCTTTCTGTTCTCGAAAAAATTTTTAATTATAGAATAGTTACTGTAATTTATTACTATAATTTTTATTTTTATAAAATCTTCATATTTTGAACCTTAATTTTTAATTTAATATATTCTTTTTCGTGAAAATAAATGATTTAAATAAAAAAAATCCAGTCAGTTCAAAAAAAATATAGCACAGTAAGTCAATAAAAAAAATAAGAAAGATTAATTAACAAAATAGGAGTCATAAAAAAATCTGTCGCTTTTATATATTCTTATTTGGCTTTGAAAGCGATTATTATCTAGAATTTAAAAATGTGTATTTTTTTAATTTTGCAGATAAGTTATGCAGAGACTATTTTCAAGATGGCAGGTTCATCCTTATCGGCCGAAGCAGCTACAATTATCATAGGTGCAATTCAGGTCTTTGGCTCATACTTGTCAACCGTCCTAATGGAGCGAGCGGGTCGTCGCCCGCTAATTCTTATTTCCTGCGGAGGAATGTGTCTCTGTCATCTAGTCGTAGGCTCGTTTTGCTATCTGCAGAAAGCCAAGTATGACGTGAGTGTTGTTTCTTGGATACCAATCGTCGCTCTGTCGTTATATATGATCACGTACTGCCTGGGTATGGGTCCAGCCCCGTTCGTTATCGTCTCTGAGGTGTTCCGTGTAGATGTGGCCAGCCTCGCCAATACCTGCTGCTTTGTTTTCCTCTGGTTTATGGCCTTTGCAGTCATGATGCTCTTTGGTCCCTTGATGGAACTCATCGGTATTGAGGGATGCTTCTTTGTTCTTGGTACTTTCTGCGCCGGCAGTTTCATATTCAACTACATCCTCTTGCCTGAAACAAAAGGACGCAAGCGTGAGGAAATTGTCGAAGAACTGGCCGGAGTGATCAGGACTAATTCTCACTACGACGAGAAAGTATATGTTTGCGACAAAGACATGCACAGTAAGGATCTGATGTGCTCCGAACAAGTTTGAAGAGGATGCGTTATTTAATATCGAATTTTTACAAGTTGCTGATAAAAGCATAGGCTTTACAAGTCGGGTGAATGGTTTAATCCATATTAAGCCAATGTCACGACATCACTTCTATTGCATCATATTAGGAGGCACGCCGTGATATGAACTCTAATCTAGACAAATTTATGAGCTTGCGTATGCTAGTCTGATTGCGGTGAAGTGTATAGTTTCGTGGAAAAAAATATTCACGATTGATAAGAGAAATTATTTCGAAAAATTAGCAGCATTAATAACTACTTAAAAGATATGTCTTTACCCGGAAACTTTATACAAATTCATTTTTATTAAAAGTTGCTTGATGCCACTTCGGCTTCCGAATGAAACATTTACTAAAAGCTATTTTTGGTATTATTTTTATCTAGTAATTAATACTGGGTATAAATTTTAATAGTATTATGAATAATTTTGAGAGGTAAGATAGATTAGTTAGATTAGAGGTTGAATCGAGTCTGTGAGACTATATTCATTAATTAATTTTATGACTATAAATTTTATATAAAATTTATTATTAAATTTAAAATAAGACTATTTATTATAAAAATAAAAAAGGTTAATGAATAATTACTAGGATACTGCAGCACAGCCAATAGATGGGTAATAGTCAGAAGATGGACAGATCATAGTTTAATTAATAAATGACGAATTCTTAATTCACTATAGATATCATTTTAAAGAAGTGAATACAGTATTTTATATGGGTCTATTTATTATAATAGAAAGCTATATAATTAATTAGAAAATCATGAATTTATTAGACTTAATCTATCTACTGGCTGTTTACTCTGTTCAATTATTTCTTTTAGCAAATACTTATAATGTATCAAATGTTTTATGTACAAATATCTCAAGTTGCTCTAGTCTTATTGTTCTTCTTTTTAAGTAGCCTACGATGCATTATTAGTACAACAAAATTGCGCTATTGGTAAACCATTATAGAATATTCGAAAGTTAGTATAAAAGTCGAAGTTAAATCAGAAGTGTAAATTGGTTCTTTTGAAATCTTATTGGAAGAGACAATGAATTGCATGCTAAATAGTATAGTTAAATATAATTATCAATGTAAATTTAATAAATAATATATTACGATACAAGTGTCACATACGACACGCGTATTGTATACTATTTTATAGCATATCCCTGGTGGAAGTTTTTTTAAATTGCAAGAAATAATAAAAAAATAACAGCAAATAAAGAAAAAATTTTAAAGAAATTGAGCGATAATGGAAAATGGAAAAAGATAAAAATAAAT
>JAWWML010029203.1:0-13168 GCA_035047165.1 Ormyrus rosae
TATCCGAAACAAAAAATTATGTTCTTAAAGATGTTCTGCTTAAGTCAAACAACTTTTTTATCGACTTAATTTTTTTACTATTATTTTAATAAATATTTCTTTGAATGAATAGTTTACCTAAGCATGCTGCGTGCATGCTCGTCGCTTGCACTTTTACACATACTAACATTCTGCATACACTGCAATTCCCCTCTTCTTAGTTTCAACTTACATTAGAGGTGTTTTTTATTTTCTTTGATTTTTTAATTCTAGCTGACCGTCGTAAAGCTTGTTGGTTTTCACTTTTCACTGCACGTATTCACTTTTGATTGTTCTTGATTTTGATCACCACTTATGGCATTCAATTCATTCTCGCTTACATTGCATCCGCTGTTTACAATATTATCTCGAGACAAGGAAATGTTAACCTCCTCTGTCGCCCCTCTTCTTAAATTGGAGCCTAATTGAGTTTTTACAATTTGATCTATGTGTCTTTTTGTAACAAAGCCGTCGCTAAATTTAACATTATACATTATAGGTGATATTTGTTTTATTATTGTTACTTCCGATTTTTTATTTTTATAGCGACAAAAATCTTTAACATCAACAATTTCGCCTACGTGAAATTCACATTTCCTATGACCGTGTCTAAATCGCTTCTGATTATATTGTTGTAATTCTACTCTACCTTGCACGTCAGGTTTTAGTAAATCAAATTTAGTGCGAAGCTCGCGTTTGAACATTAAATACGCTGGTATTTTATTGGTTGTTGCATGCGCTGTAGTTCTATAGTCAAATAAAAATTTATTTAAAGCAAAATCTAATGAGTGTCCGTCACGTATCATTTTATCTACTTTATCTTTTACTGTGCGTACAAAATTTTCTGCTGCGCCGTTTGTTGCAGGATAATATGATGCTGAAAAGACATGCTTAATTTTGTAATTTTTTAAATATTTTCGAAATTCGTCGCTTGAAGGTTATGGACCATTGTCGTTTACTACAGTTTTACAAATCGAATGGGCCATTTCGAATGAGCATCAACTATTGCTAAAAGCGTATTACCGTGAAAAGGTCCTAAAAAATCGATATGGATACGTGACCATGGTGTAGTAGGCCACGGTGAAAGTTCTGTTTTTTGTGGATCTGATCGTCATTCTAAACAAATTTTACATTTATTCGCTAAGACCTCGATATCTGAATCTATACCTGGCCACCAAAAATAATTTCGAGCCATTTGTTTCATTTTAACAATGCCTAAGTGTGTTATATGTAACTCACGTAACATTTGATCTTGTAGTGTCCCTGGTATCACGAGTCTGTGACTGTTTTTGGCATAAATTTGTCCATTGCCATGTTTTTTGTTTAATTAAATCGTATAAAGGCCATACATATTCTGCTCTGTTTTTTAAAAATCTTTCGTAGAAGTTAACAAGTCCTAGATAAGCTTCTAATTCTTTACGATTTTATGGAATAGGAGCATCTTTTATTGCTTTAATTTTTGATGGACTTGGACTAAGACCTTTTTTTTCGATTACGTAACCTAGTATTTCGATACTTTCTTTGAAAAAATCGCATTTGTCTAAGTTTACTCGTAATCCTGCTTGGTTTAACTTTGAAAAAATTTCTGTTAAAATTTCTACGTGTTCCTGGTCTGTTTGCTCTGTAGTGTAAATATTATCAGTGTAAATTTCTGTATGTTTTGAAAATCACTTCTAAATCATCCTTTTAAAATCCTTTTAAAATCTCTACTAAAATATCTTGACATTCTGCAGGACTAGACGCGATTCCCTCTCCGAGTTTTGTATATCTGAATAAGCCTTCGTGTGTAATAATTGTTAGTGCGTTTTTAGATTCGTCATCTAACTCAAATTGCATAAACGCGTGTTTGAGATCGATTTGCGACCATTTACTCCCGACTCGAAGAGTATTAAATATTTTTTCCTTTAACGGTATAGGATGTCGTTTTATAATTAATTGTGGATTTACTGTTAATTTAAAATTTCCACATAAACGTACTTCTCTGTTTTTCCTAAGTACAGGTATTATGGGTGTTATCCATTCACTGCAAGCTACCGGTTCTAAATTGCCTAATTTAATCAATCTTTGTATTTCCTTTGAGATTTTCGGCATTAATGCGAACGATTTGTAACACCCTTGCGTGTCTGAAAAAAGTAGCGAAAATTTGTCTAACGTACCATGTTCCCGTATCGATTTCCATTTTTATTTCTACGTTATTGATTAAAAGATCAACAAATTGTGGTTCAGCTTCTATTTTATTGCAACCTTTCGATTTGTTTTCAGCAGAAATTGAATAAAATTCGTCTGATTATTCGTTCTCGGCCTCTGATTCGTTCGGTTTTACGCGATGGCATTTATTATCCGTACGTTTTGCGTTATTATTTTGAAAAAAATATTTTTTACCGTTTTTTCTTATACAAGCTTTCTCCAGACGTCCAACTTTATTACAAAAATTGCATTTATACTCGCGAAATTTACAATCATTAATTGTATAATTATTTTTCATACCGCAACAAAATCAAATTTTTTCATAGTTTCGAGAATTACTCGCGCTCGGATTTGCATTATAATTACTTGGTTTATTGTTGTTGCTACTGCTTTTATAGTTGCCCCCGGTGTCTCGATTCTTGTACAATGACCCGCCTTTACATTGGTATCGTTGTGAGCCCATATGTTGTATAGATGAAAAACTTGACTGCTTTTCTGTGCTTGTGGCGTTTTTGACCACTGTTTCCCTAGTTGTAGCAATTTCTACTGCTTTTTTAAATGTCAATTCGCTTTCGCTGAATAATGCCACTTTGGTATTGTGATCTTTGATACAACACATTAGTTGATTGCACAGTGGATTGTCTAACTCTGTAAAATTACAATTAACTGATAATTCTTTCAACCTTACTATGAATTCGTTGATAGTTTTGCCAGTATTTGGTTTAGCTTGGCTGAATATGCATCTTTCCATAGCTGTGTTCTTTTTTGGAGTTAAATGATCATTTACTAATTTGATGATATCATTAAACTTTTTAGTTTTTGGTTTATCTGGAGCACAAAGATCTCGTATCAATTTGTAAGTTTCTGAGCCGCATTTTGTAAGTAATGTGGCTACCTGCAGATTGTCGTCTGTAATTTTGTTGGCTATGCAAAATATTCAATGCGTTCCACGTACTCTTCTCAGCTATCTTTGTTTTTGTGAAATTCGAAGGCAGCCATTTCTTCTTCTTGAAATAAGTTTATATTTAATTCTATTTCGTTTGAATTTGTATCAGCTTTTATTTTCTGCTCGTCACCCTTGCTTAACCTCTAAGTCGTCGAATTCTTTACTGCTTTGCGCTGTTTCTGATGACCATGCATCGGGTGTTGAAATGAAACTTTTGACTGTGGAATTTTCTGATGTATCTGTTTTTACTCCTTGATTTATGATATATTTTTCAATACCTTTCTTAACCCATCGATGTCTATTGACTCATATATATTTTTCTCTTCAAATAGGTACAAAAATTTTACTAATCCTTCTTTGGTTGTGAGGTCAAATTTCTTGTGGTCTGCACATTTTTTTGATGACTTTTTGAGAGTATCATAATTGAACAGCTTTAACACTGAATCGAAACGATAATTGGTTAAGAAATTTATTAATTCCGCTTTACTTGTAGCGTGTGCCCATGCTACTGTTTTATCACCCATAAGCTATTATTTAACTTGCTGTCGCGCTGGTCACGCTATTGTACAGATTTATAGCAAGCAAGTACACTATCTGCACGTTCTTTTGTTTAACAATTGTAACTTTACTATAACTTTATCGTCATCGCCAATTGTAATGTACTGGAATTGTAAATGGTTTATTATAATTAGTCAATGAGTCTACGTAATAAACAAGCAACTGATATCTTTATTATTTGAAGGTTGGGTGTAGACTGACTCGCAGCTACCACTGTTACAATGATTAGCTGGCACTGTATACATTTTTGAGGTGTCAGCATTCTCAAACATACTTGCATGCTCGTCGCTTGCACTTTTACACATACTAACATTCTGCACTACATTAAATACTGCAAAAATTGCCAAAAATGTAACTTAAGTTACTCAACAAGCAAGTTATTTTTGGATATATAAAATAACTACATGTTTACAATGTGGATAACCTAATACGCACTATCCGAAATCTTCATGGCGCTTCAAGCGCTGTGCTCTACAGTTATAAAAGGGAGAGCGAGAGAGAGAGAGAGAGAAGTATACAGAACAACTGGAAAGAGGAAAACAGTGTTGGTGATTGCAGGCTGCGCTCAAAGATCAAGGACTTTTTTTTAGCATCTAGTGCTAAATATTATTCACTTTTGTGCATGAAGAATTGTCAGATAAGTTTTTATATATATCAAAAAGAAATAATGTTTTATTTAGTGAAATTGATTCTTTGTGATTGTTTTTTTCAGCGGTTAATATTTACCTGAAGGATAATAAATTCAATCAATTTCATCATGTTGAATGAAAGGCAAAGTTACTGATATATTTATTTTTTACTATATCAATTTATATGCAAGTGTTTAAAAAGTTGATTCTTTAGCATACACTTGATACGTCATAAAGCTTAATTAAACGTAATTAAGCTTATTATACATAAATTTCATGTATTTTAGTTGTAATATATTACTTATGATTGCTCGCTTTTTAGTCCTAATAGGTTTTGCCCGGAGTGTGCGTTGAGGTTAACCATGTTTCTTTATTCTTTGATGGAAAGTGTAAAATCATTTAATGTTTTCAAAGAAAACACTCCTGGACCCAGTGCTATTTTTTCAAAGCAGGTAAATTTTAAAGTTTCATTATCATTTCAAGCTGTCAAGCTAAAAAGAACTTTTATTTTTCTGTTTCAGGTCCCCTTAAGCCAACATTAGGCTTTACTTTTTTTTCTTTTTTGATATAGTGTTGTATTTCACATATTATTATAAAAGTGTAGTTTGTAACTGCTGTTATAGATGTGCACTTTCAGCATTGTATCAGCGATACTTCATATTATAGAGACATACTGCTTTGAACATCATACGCATAGATAACAAATAGTCTACACTTATTGGAGAGAAAATCATCATGAAGTTCTGGATTTAGTAATGATCCTGATATTGTTCGACTAATGCTGTAGTGCAGTTTTCGACAAAGAAGTGCCTCAAATGTCTACAGAAGAGTCCAGTTTTCTTTTGTTCATAGCATTGGAGAGCGAGAAGAACATCTTTAATCAACTTTAATCATTCAATAAAAGTGGTAATTATAATTTAAGAAATTAGTTCTGTGTCGAGTTTTATGTTTTTAGAAGAAAGTAACAAGTTCTTTTATTGTTGTTTTCTGAAAACTTTAGTTTTTAGGAGTTTGGTGTCAACGCTACTTGAAACCTCTACGTTTAATGTATTGACATGGTATAGAACTGAAAATCTTTATTATGTCATTTAGGGTCAACACTATTTTCTTGTGCAATTTTTTTGATTCAGTATATTAAAATTAAGATAAACTAAATAAATTTTTTTAATTTAATAAAATTTGTCAATTTTCGTCAGTTTTTCTTAATTTAAAAAGACTAAATGAAAAAAATTACTCTAGTGAAGAGCTTTTTAACCCTAAATGACATCAAAAACAAAGATTTTAACCCCTGAAGTTGACGCCAAAGCAAAAAATTTGAGATTGTAATATCAGTGCATCAAATCGGCCTACAGACTTCTGTGTGAGCTCAGCTGATTAAGAATGAGCAATATTTTTATTACATCAATAGTAAAAACTATTACTAATTTCAATTTCTTTTTTACAGGTCATTTTGGTAATGGACACATATATTCGTTATTATCAATTTTAACTTAAACACAAATAGTACAAGTATTGTGAGTTAAAACAGTCATTATTTCTTCCTTTGTAAATAAAATCTTTTTCATTGCTTCATAATTCCCATGAAAACGTTCTTGTAATTGTAATATTTGATAAACTGTAACTTTTTTATTTTCTTCTTCATCTACCAAAAAATGTATAACGTAATCTATTATAATCATCTGAAAACATGTCTAAAAACATTGTAAATAATTAACATAAAAATTAATTTGTAAAAAGTTCTGTGCAAAAGTTAAAGCACGTTGAAATATTTTACGAGGATTTTTATTACGTGGATTTCTACGTGGATTTCTACACTGAATCCACGTAGCGATTTCGGACATTTTCAGACTGAATCTATGTAGATTTCAGACTGAATCTATGTAGATTTCAGACTGATTCTACGTAGATTTCAGCATGAACTTTTTCAGCTGGGTTAGCATACGCATTAAAGAAAATTCCAAAAAATTGATAAAGAGGTTAGCGCGATTCTATTTGGGATTGAAGAGAGATAATAATTTTTCTTGGTGCCTTGATGGAAAGTACGTAGTTTCGCTATTGTGTTCGATGGCGAAAGAAGGACATTACGTTTGAGTTGATAACAAGGCAACTTCAGATTTTATTAATAGATTGTTTTAGAAGTTTTGTCAACGTCATTAGCCGATATGTTAATATAGGTTAATGATAACATTAACATTAACCTATCTGGTTTTAGAAATGTTTGAGGCAGAAGCTCAAAAACATCCAATATAAAAAAAAAATAACAAATAATAATTTAATATTAAAATTTAATATAAAAAACATTTTATTTAAAACAATAAATATTTTCCATTTTGTATAAAGCAATAATATAATAATACACTTGTTTAATTGCAGGTTTTTTTTAGATATAAGTACTTATTCATGATTAATTAATTTAATAGTTTGTATACTTCTATAATAATATTATATTTCTTACTGAATTCATGATGCAAATAAAATAAGATCACATTTTAAACGACTAAGTGTTTTCGGAAAAGTATTTTGACGATAATTTATTTCGCTAAAATATAAGAAAGCTGAAATATAACAATTATTTAATCAGATAATTTTATTCTTGAAATTCATCGATCAAAAAAAAATAAATTTTTAAAATATTTCATTTTTGTATACGACTATTTGTTATTTTTTTAAAACCTCCTTACCTATTACACAATGCAATCTTGTTTAAAAATTTATTGACGTGGAAAATATTGATAATTTTTAAAGCGTAGTTAAATTTTTTTTAAAATATTTGCGAAAAATTTTGTTACATGTTTAATTGAATGTATTTATTAATATTATTATTAGTATTATATTCACGTAATGTTTTTTCGATGCCCACACCCCCCCTCCCCCTGACCAGCAGCACTCGCTGCGCTCGTGCTGCAAATGTCGGGGCGGGCATCAAACTCAACCCGCTCGAGCTTTCAATTCTTTGAAATGAAAGACCTCCAAGAGACATACTAAAAAAGGTGAAAATTGGTCTTGTTACATGCGAGAACCTGAATGCATCTAGATGTCCGGGAGACTAATTTTGTAAACGTACTTTCCCCCTGGCATCAACAAAAATAGTATACGGTACAAATGACAAAAGTTCAACGCCCGCCAACTTCACGTAGTGGCGGAAATTCAACTTTCGTCATTTTTACTGTAATATACTATTGCGTACGGACCATAAATCCTTGCAATATTTATTTGGACCGAAAAACGGTATACCGCTCACAGCGGCTAGCAGATTGCGGAGATGGACGTTCTACCTATCGATATCGGGATTCAACTATCAAATGGAACATATTAAATCAAAACACAATGGAAATGTTGACAAACTATCTCGCTTATCAATCGAAGATAACATTAACATTTTTAATAATTATTTCTCACCAATGTACGATATTGAAAGTGGAATCGGTTCATGGTGATGAAGTCCTTAAGAAAATAATTTTTTATGTAAAAGCTGGTTGGCCTAACATAGTTTCGGATAGAAAAAAGCATTATGCTATTAAGAAAAATGAATTTAATTTACAAAATGATTATTTACTCAGAGGGTATAGAATAATAATACCATGAAGTTTCAGGCAAACCATCTTAAAAGAACTCCATCCGTCAACACTTAGGCGTTGTTAAAATAAAAATCCTTGCACGCTCTTATGTGTGGTGGCCTGGAATCGATAGACATCGAAAGCTTTTAAAAGAATGTAAGATATGCGCCGAAACGCAGAAAAATTTAGCGAAAACAGTTCTGATACCGTGGCCAGAAAAAACGTGGTCGCGCATACATTTAGATTTTTTAGGGCCGTTCATGGGACGAATGTTTCTAGTAGTCATCGATGCGCATTCGAAATGACCAGAAATAATAGACTTCAAACAGAATACTAAGGCTTATAGAGCTGTTGAGAAATGTCAAAAGTTATTTGCAAGGCACGGACTGCCGTTACATTGTAACTGACAATGGACCACAGTTTGCAAGTCTAGAATTCAATAATTTTTTGAAAAATCTAGGATTCGTTCTCAGTTCCTTACCAGCCAGGAACAAACGGGGCCGCTGTAAACCTATGCGATTAGAAGAAGTGGCAAGGAAAAAGTAATGCGCACAAATTGACTCTTATTGAGGCACGCGTGAAATCAAATTCGTTCCAGACGTAATGGTATCAAATTACGAAGTCGACAAAAGAAAGCGCGTACAGGGACTAATTCACAAGCAATTATCGCCGTCCACTTTTGATGTTAAAATTGCGCCGGATGTCATTTTTAAAAGACATAAAAATCAGCTGACAAAGAATCGTCCAGTGGCTCAGTTGCGTCATTCTCTTCGCTTACATGCAAAATAAAAGGCGGAGGAGTTGTAATGTATGCGTAAAAATGTACATATGCGCGAACGCTTATGTACGAGACTCAGGCACCGCGACGTCTTTTCCTCTCTTGAACGAGGAACCAGCCGAAAGCCTGCCGGCTCACTGAGCACATAGGTTTATTAAATGTATCTTTATTATCGAATATAATTATATTATACTATCATAGTATGGCTATTATTCAACCCGACCTAACATATTAATAAGAACAAAAACATATAGTACCATATATTACAGTTTCAGTGGTTACTTTTTTTATTTTGTCGCATAGTTTCCTGTATTCTGAATATGATTCTGTGATCAGGATTTTCCATGGCCCTTTAGGGCAATTTAAGGTTTCTAAAACTCTCTGCGTTTTACAGGGTTGAGGCTGTCGTCATGTACACGAAGCCCGCATTACCTTTTTCGTTTTTTTTTACTTTTTTTAAATATTTCTTTCTTTTTTTTTCTTTTTCTTCCTCCTAGAGGAAGCTTTGTGATACTAATTTTTGGAATAGTTCCCCGTGTAACCCGCGTGGTAGTAACTCGCGCGGCGATAGACGGGCCGAGCCGGTCGACTGACGACTCCTGATTCTTACTCACTAAAACCCATAACCCTTTTCTCCATAGCTGAGCCACCCCGGAAACCGCCGTTAGGCATTACTTCAGGATGGCGCCGTTGTTTTATCATCTGAACCCTTCTCGATGTTGACTCTTCTGGCCACTGTACTGGCTGGCTCCTAACCTTGTCCCTGTATCTTGGCGCGTATTTTCCGATGTTTCTATGCGTGGTCATCTTCTTTGTACATGTCTGAACATTTGTTCTTCTTGTCAAAGTCGTCATTTCATTTGCATCATCCTCTCTTTTCTTTTTTATTTTTTTTTTATTTCTTGTTCCTCTTCTGTTCCATACAGCTTAGATTTTTCAGTACTTGAGCTGCGTAGGAACTTGTTGCCTGCCATGCTGTCTCTGATATGAGCATAGATTCTATCAGGTTTCCTGGTGTAATTTTCCGTCCAATTTCAGCCTGCACTCGAATAATACAGGCTCGGCATTATCACCAACTCCTTCGCATGTTGGGCACTCAAGTGAATCCTCACGTTTGAATCTATGAAGATACGCCTGAAAGCAGCCGTGCCCTGAAAGCATCTGGGTCAGGTAGAAATTTATCTGTCCACGTGAGCGGTTGAGCCATGTGTCAACCTGTGGTATCAACCGATGATTCCAACTTCCGCTGTTAGATGAGTCCTATAGCAGCTGCCACTGGGATAGGCTGTTGGCTTTCCCATTCCTTCTTAATTCCTTTGCGCTCAGCGTGGTCAATCCTTTTTGACTGTATAATGTTGTTCTCTCTTCTACTAGTACTTCTATAGGTAGCATCCCTGCAATGACTCAGACGGCGTCCTCAAATACCGTGCAGTAAGCGCTGGCAACCCGTAGGGCGCTTAGTCGGTAGACTGATGCCACAATCGTGGATGTTAGCAGCGCTCTTCTCTTTTGTTGCGGACCTCCAACGTTGGGCATTAGCCGAGGCAGGATGGTTCTAATCTAACATTTGACGTTTTAGTTTCGACGTGCACCGTGTGCTGCTTGAAGCTGAGTCTAGCATCCATTATCATTTCCAAGTACCGGAGAGATGATTGGGACGTGAACTCATAGTTGCCGACTCGCAGTGCGATAGTTTCCACTTTTCTTCTACTGGTGATCAGTACTGCATTCATCTTATGTTCTGCCAACCTTAGGTCAGCCGACTCCATCCACTGACGTACTATTCCAAAAGTTATATCGAATATGTAGTTGATTTCCTCCAGATGTTTCGCTACGATTACGAGGGCCACATCATCCGCGAATGCAACTAGTTCTGCCTCATTCAGCAACTCGAACTTCAGTAGCCCGTCATACATGACATTCCACAGGAGAGAGTTCTAGAACTGAACTCTCAGGAACACCAACGGTGACTCTATACTCTTTCGGACCATCATCAGTGTCATACTTAAGGATCCTGTCTTCGAAGTAGCTTCCCACTACCTACCCTAGGCACCCCGGTACGTTCATCTTCGTAAGAGCCTCCATAATGCGGCCCCATTTAGCTGGATTAAAAGCGTTCTTTATGTCTAGTGTTGTCACAAGACAGTACTTCTTTGTGCTTCTATCCCACCTTTTGGCGGATATTGCTTCTTTTGCAATGGAAAATACCCGGTTAATGACATTGAGAGTCGAGCGGCCTTTGAGGAAGCCGTATTGGTTATTGGTTGCCGGCCAATTGCGGTACAACTATGGCTTCGATCCTTCTGTTTCCAATTAGCTGGAAAAATTCCCTCCTGCAGGCATGCGTTGTACATGTTCAAATATAATTCTGGAACTGCATTTATGCTCGCTTTGAGTGCTATGTTCGGGATTCCATCAAGGCCTGGTGCTTTGGCATTTCCGAATTTTCCACAGGCATCTAGTAGCTGCTCCTCTGTCACTGTCGGGATTATCTCCGCATCATTACATTCTATTAAGACGTGGGTCTCTGGTTGTTGCAGAAACAATTCTGCCACTATCTTTTTCAGAAGGTCAGGGTACGTAAGCGATGACATTGATCAGTTTGGCCATTTCCACTCTATATGGTCTACCCCACGGATCACTATCGACTTCATTCAAGAGCTCTTCCCAGCATTTGTTCTTGTTGCACTTGATGGCCTTACTTAGCTTTCGGCGCACCTCTTTGTATTTCTTCTCCAGTTCCGCGGGGTTGGCTTTTTCCCGTCCAAGGTGTCCAAATGCCCGGCACTGAAGGCATTGCACGGGCCTCCTTACTCTTATTCGGCAATTGACCCAGCCTATCCTGATCTTGCCGTTTTCCCCAACAATTTTCTTGGCCACGGCTGACGCCACTCGCACAGTTGCCGCCTGCGTGCTCTATACGCATTCCGCAAGTATTTGACTGCGTCCAGCAGGATTTCAATGTCCTGTCCGACTGCATTTTCCAACGCCTCGTGAACTTCCTCCTTGTTTGTGGCTTCATCGAGGTCTTTTATGTCGAGTTCTTCTTCCGGTGCTCTGCTTATCACTGCAGCCTCGTTTCCGAGAAGTTCTTTGATGGCCTTTTGCAAGGAAGGGGCTTCTTCGATGTTCCCCCTTGTAATGACAATCAGCATATCTCCAGTGGCTGTTTTGCGGATGTTGACTGCGTACTTTTGACCCATACCAGTGGTTGTATCCTGTTTCATCCGTTTGAAGATGTCCGAATACTTTTCTTTGTCTTTGAGCGAATTATCAGCGCATTCGTTTTTAGCTCTGAGTGCCTCTGTTTCTGGGGTTGTTGTTTCACCGGTTTCTTCTTTTTTCCCTTCACTTACTACCATGCTGCAGATTTGGCAGGCGGTCTTTTCTCCACAGTTGCGGGGCTGATTTGTCCTCCCTCCGCGTCTTCTTTCTAACATCTTCTTCCGGTGTGGTGTTATACCTTTTCCGTTTCTCCCTGGTGTTGTTTCTGGGATTCGGCGTTGAGGTTTCTTCTATCACTATCACCTCTGTCTCCATTGCCAGGGTCTTCGAGGAGGTCTGAGTGTGCGACGGTGTCGCAGACGCCCGCGTTGCCGTTGATGGCGTCGAAAGCCGTCATTCTACCTCCTATATCACCGTCTTCTTCAGTCGATTGAACGCAGTACCTGTAGCGGTCACCTTCCTCTTTATCTCCTTGTGCACGTTCGGTGTTGGTTGAACAAATTCGTAGAGCTCGGTGATCAGCTTTTCAACCCGCTCCAACTCTTGTATTTTCTTTTTCTCTTCCCCGGTCACAGTGGCCACCTCGGCAGAGCAGGCTCACATCAACCCTTCAGACACTATTAGAGGAAAGCACTGCCAGAAAATCCGGGCACTCCTAGTGTGCTTTGACAGGGGAGCATCGAGGAAGTGGAGGATTATAGGATAGGATATCTGGATGTAGGGACGGGTAATTTACCTGTTGGTCCGCAGAGGGTATTTTATTTCCCCTCTACCCCATAAGCGCATTCCTGATCTCTACAGAGCGTTCCTGTATCCGCCACCCGAGGACGCGCGATATGGGAGTTTTCAGGCTCTACACAGTGGTGGTGGTGGTGATGGTGGTGGTGTGTGTGTGTGTATACACCTAGATGTCAGCTTCTACTGAACGGATTTTCATCTTTCATGGCTTATTTTATTTGCTTTTTTTTGTGATGGCGGCAAAAAAATCTTCTTTCGTTTAGCTTATTTGTTTTCCTTTTATCACAAATTTTTTTTTTCGAAAAATTTAATTATACTTTTTCTTAATAATAGGATTGAGATATCTGAATCGAACAAAGGCCAATTTGAAAAGCATATAAATACCTATAATTTCAGAGAAAAAAAGTTACACTAGCTCTCATGGTTCTTTTGTTTTTAATAAAAACGTGTTTTTGTTAAAAAAGCTTATAATTCTTAAATTAAATTATCAACTGCTCTGAAAAAATTTTTGGTAATTAAGAATATATGTAGC
>JAWWML010029214.1:0-13165 GCA_035047165.1 Ormyrus rosae
CGTGCTTTGCGACCCCCGCGCTTTGGATCCGGTGAAATAAATAATTTAATTAATTTTCGCGAAAGAAAACGGTCGCACATAAAATTGATCCGTCAAACAGCTTAATTAAACTTAATTAAGCTTAATATGCATAAATATAATGCATAATAGTTATAATATACTGATTGTAATTATAGCAAGGGAATTCAGAAGGAATCCAAGGCCTAAAAGGAGATTTTGCTGGGATCGTGTAGGGTAGATGTGATCGTAGTCGAGATACAAGGCTACATTAAAATATTTGGGGACTGCATGAGCGTTAGGCTCTAAAACTCCAGGTAAGTCATCACTAGGCGGAGGAGAGACATATGAGTTAGTTTGGGTGCAATCTGTCACCTGAATGTCATATACTCTCCTTGTAAGTACAATAGTGTACTCGCAAATTGAGAAAAACCATGAAATTCATCAAAAATGTAAATTATTAATAACTTTTAAATAAATGATAAATAACGAATATATTTTCGTAAAACATAGTACTCAAATTTCCAAAGTAGTGTACTAAATTTGAAGTACCTATTCAGTATGCTTTCCATGGTTCAGTTTAAAACATTCGTGAATTTTTTTATTCACAGTACTGACAAAACGTGAAAAAATGTATTACATTTTTCCCCTTGCTGTAGGTTAATCTAAACGAGTTATATCTTCATCAACTCTTTATAAAACCATGAATTTTTAATTATGATAGACTACAGACGCAAATGATTATGAAGTGCCTAATTAATTAATGTCTTGTGGGTAAGCTTTCAGACCAATCCAAATAAAACTAGTTTCACCTAAAAGCTGATATTTTTATTTGAATTAAGATGCGAATCGTCTCTGTACGATGGTTAGAAGCTGAGATGCGTAGTTTTTTTAATCGATTATTTCTTCGTGACTAATCAAAATATCGTGATTTTTCGAAGCGGAAGTCACAGTTGAATATTTACACTTTACTTGTAATATTCAATCATCATGATTAAACGAGTTTTTCACAATAAATATAGTGTTGGAAAACAGTGGATCGTGTAAACGCGCACCGCCGAGTCATGGAAGGCGGAGTGGGGGATTGTCACTCAGTCGTGATTCAAAACTGGAAACACTGCTTCTAATCGTGGCGGTTGTAAGGCGGTAAAAAGGCCGCAACTTGGTCAAAATTAAATGGAAAATGTTCATTTTGATTTTAATTCGGGGACAGTTGGTTGTGGACTAACGTTTGAAGTTGAATTATATTATTTCTAATATGTAAATTCATATCAAGATTCATTAACATTACATTTGCGACGACCCCCCTGCCGCCGCATATGACTACCGATTGTTACCGACCGTTACCGACCGTTATCGACCAATACTGACCGCTATCATTGATTACCGACCGGTACCGACCCACTAGGAGGCGTTGAGCCGCTTGAGCAGCGCCGCCGACACTCACAGCAGTGACATCCGCACCACTCTCGACTGCTTATAAGTGACTGCGCGCAGGCAGTCGGGGCAGTCTACGGAAGGTACTCCTTGCGTTAGCTGGTCTCTCTCTCTGGGGTTCTTCCACTGAAGACCAGTGAAGCCACCTGGGGCTCTATCAGGAAGCTGAAATAGCGCAAGTAGTCCCGAAACTCCCAAACCCTCCGCGTACACGACGCGACCGCGCCCCTCGCATACGACTCCTGGATCCTTCCAGGCTGCGTCGACTCCGACACCGCTCTTGTAAGCTAACTTGCACCAGCCCGTGTTCTAGTTACCTGTATCCGCGTATCATCCGGGAACTTCCAGATCCGCATACCCTGGGCACATTCAGGGCAGCGCCGTTAGCATATAAGATAGCCTTGAATATTAGTAGTAATTAATTGTAACTGTTAAGTACAGTGTTGATTTCAAACCCAGTGATTCGGAAAACAGAAATGATGAGATATCAGATTTAATTCAATAATCATCTCGTTCGTATATATCACTCTCAAGGTACAAAACCGAACTGCTTTTCGTACACAGACGCTAAGTGTCTGTATACCCACGCGCTTCGCTTTCGTTTACGATCGGGCAGAAGAAACAGAAGGTGAGGGAACATTTCGGACACGACCTTACTTACCGTTACACAAAAATGTTTAAATCTACGTCAACACTTCCGCTGATTTATATATTTTTAAGCGTTAACATTTAAAATTCCAATTAACTCGCACAAGGTATGGAATCGATCGCGGGGCAGGGCTTTTGTTAAAATATCAGCTTTTTGCAATTCAGATGGTACATATTCAACACGTAATTCATCACCTTCGTATTTTTCACGTATATAATGATAGCCGATATCAATATGTTTTGTACTCTTATGAATCTTTGGATTTTTAGTAATCCTTATGGTGCTTTGATTATAAAAAAAAAACAATTGTTTGACTCTCATATTGACATCCGATACCGCCTAAAAATTTGCGCAGCCACATCAGTTCTTTCGCTGCGGTAGCTGCTGCGACGTATTCGGCTTCTATCGTGCTCAACGTTACAAGAGATTGTCGTTGAGACGATCACGTAATCGGGCTGTTCCCCATACAAAATGTATAGTCGCTAGTCGTGAGTGAGAAGTGAGTCGTACCTGACAACTGGTGCAAACGTCTTGGAGTAATCCATACCCTCTCGTTGTTGGAAACCTCTGGCACAGAGCCTGGCCTTGAAGCGCTATATTTCACCATCCTCAACCCGAACTTCCTTGAACACCCATTTCGAGTCGATAGTGGACACGCTAGGTACTACGGACTAAGTTCCGTTACGTCGATGTGCTTCAAATTCCTCGTCGATAGCCTTTTTCCAGATAGCTGAGTTCGGCCTATGTACTGCCTCAAGAAAAGTTTTAGGCACGTTAAACTGTGCAACATAGGCTTCATACCTTGTTGGTTGTTTTGACGTTGACCGATCACGTAAAACCCTCTTCTACGGCTCTTCTGACATCAGAGCAGCATCTCCGTGCTCGACTTTCGACCCGCTTGCTTCTCCAATCGTCGATGCTCCTGGCCGACCGTCTCGCTGCATGTCTAGCTTGATGCGACGGTCTTCACGATCATCGAGAACATGTGTAGGCAAAGTTATCACTTCGTCGTCGATTTTCCCTCATAAGGTGCCGTCGCTGTTGTTCTGCTCACTGAAAAAATATTCCTTGACGTTGTTACTTTCTTCTTTTCCGGACAGTATAGCCTGTAGCTGGACGATTCTCCTTCATATCCGACGAAAAACACTTTCTGTGATCTGGATTCAAATTTTGTGGTAAAGTGTTTTGGAACGTGCAAGAAGGCTGAAGATCCGAAAACTTTCATATGCGTTACATCGGGTTTCTGCTCGTTCCAAACTTCGAACGAAGTTTTCTCTCTATCTCTTCGTGTAGTGGATACACGATTCAAAACGTACACTACGGTGTTGACAGCTTCTGCCCAGAAAGCGCGTGGCATCCTTGCCGCTTGTAACATTGTTCTCGCACATTCCACGATTGTGCAATTATCGCGTTCTGTTCTCCCACTCTGCTCGGGAGTATAGGGAACTGACGTTTGATGTTCGATATCTAGAGATTCCATGTAATCTTTCATCTATCGATTACAGTATTCGAGACCATTATCACTTCTGAGAACCTTTATTGTTCGTTCGAATTTGTTTGCAATTTTCCGCTCAACCAGTCTAAATTTTTCGAACACTTCTGCTTTGTGTTTCATAAAATAGACAAATCTGTATCCGGACGCGTCTTTTTTAAGCGTTACAAAATAATGCGCACCGCCGAGAGTTTTCAGATATCGGTCCGCTAAACGTCATTATGCACAAATTCACCGGATTTTGCGTCTCTCGGTTCTGTATTCTTCTTAAACGGAAGTCTGTGCGCTTTACCTAACTGGCACGGCTCGTGCAAAAACTCTTTATTGTCACTCACATCAATACCAGATGCGATGCCTTTGTTTGAGAGTTCTTTTAATGCACGTAAATTTGTGTGACCAAATCATCTATGCCACGTCTTCAAGTCCGCTACCATTGCACTTGATTTTCTATTGTCTGTGCACTCGTACTCGTATAAACAACTTGTATAAATTATTCGCTAATTTGACACCAGCTGCAATCGACTCTGACGCGCGTGATATTTTTGCTCTTTTGTTTTCGTAACTGACTGATAGTCCTTTAAAGGACGAAAGTGATAGTGCTTCCGTCTCGATTCGGTCGGTATTCAGCGAACCAATCGCATCGGTAAGTCATGTGCGACGACGCTCCGCTGTCAAGAAGCCACGACTCTTCCATACCGACACTCAGCAACTCTCTCATTTGTGATGATGATGGCTCGCTGTTTTCCGCGTGTGTGTAGCGTCGCTTTCCCTTACGACACCGTAGCTACTAACGAGCAACCTTTCAAATCGTCGCCAATTTCTCGAGTCGTTTGTTTGTTTGCGAATTTTCTGAGGGTACTTGTTAGCGAAATGACCCTCCTCGCCGCAACAAAAACATTTTATCGGCTAATTTCCTTGAGCTTTCTTGTTACGTTTTTTGAAAGAGGCGTCTTGGCTTTTCGTTTTATGTGACGTGGCAACAAGCGCTTCGGCTTGTTCTGTATCTTCGTTTAATCTGAACTCTTCTTGTATCAACCTCTCTTTTAGATACGTAAGTGTCTGTCGTGTCTATTCTACAATCTCACTCAGCATGTATTTGGCTAAACTTAGAGGTTAAACTGCCGAGAATTGTCGCCATTAGCATCACGTCAGAGACTGCTTCACCCACGTCTGATAGTTGGCGAGCCATGACTTGCAGTTTCGCCATGTGTTGAGCCACCGTATCGGTCGGTTTCATTCGATATGCGTGAAAACGTTGTGTGAGCATAAGCCGACTCGATGCGGATTTTTGCTCATGCACGGACGTGAAACAATACCACATTTGCTTTGTTCTCTCAATGGTGAGTAAACCCTCAAGCACGTTTGACTACATTGCCGACAAGATCAGAAACATGACGGTCGCGTTGTCCTTTAACCATGCCGAATATCCCTATGCCTGGGCACTCGATGGCCGCTCTCAATCTCCGGTTACAATGTCGCACATTCCATGAACGACAAACAGCGCATTCATTTGGAATTTCCAAGAAAGAAAATTCGTTACATCGAATTTCGTAACTTTGGTATCGAATGGCTCACCGGCCATTTTGCTCAACTCACACTTAATGTGAGATTCTTTATTGTAAAAGAGAAGAGTGCTTGAGCTGTAATTTAGAAAGACAAGTACATTCAAGTTTTGAAATTTATACTGCATTTTATCCTTCTTTAGTACAACTAAATACTATTTCAAGCATTTTGATAGATATTTTAAAAAAAACTTTCAAGCTATGTTGTTAAAAGTTTTAATTCAGTTTTTGGAAAAATGTTTGTAGGCTCAAATTACAAATTTAGGCTTGTTTATTTTATTTTATTACTATCGAATTATTTGGTAATTTATTGACAATACCTTTCGGAACATCCTGTATATATGTCATATGGGAGCTCAGACAGGCTCGTCACAATATGTGTAACTTTACAACACGTCCCATCTTTTAACTCAAATTTTTGTTTTTTATAAGTTATTGTTACCTTTCCTTTTCTTATGATCGCAACTACTTCTTATGATGGCAGTTACCTCGCTAGCCTAGCATTCCGTGGTTAAAAATGCCTTAAAATTGTTTTAATCACGAAAAAACACATGGTATTGTGACCGTCATTTTTTATATATATCGCGTATATAACCGATTTACTTCTATTAGTTACTCTTTTCGCATCCTTGCACAGTTCGAAATTTTCGAAACTGTAGCTCTTTCGCGGTGCGAAAGAGCGAGGATCGCTGATCGCACGCGGAGAGCACCACCCACTCGGCTTCACGCCTCAAAAACTCGATGCGATAGTGATGACTGATGCAATGAGTCCTGGATGATGTGCCCTGAAATCCGAAAGTCGCGCGCGTCACACATTCTTCCACACACACTCGCACTCTAACACGCACGAAACCTACGACGGTGTGGCTGGATCATCGTGCATCGTTTCGCTGCGTCTTTAAACATATTTTTGAATCCGCGACTCTGTGTAGGAAATTCCTTTACAATGCATAGAGAAGTATTTCCCAAAATTTCACATGGATTTAATGATAATTAAGGAGAGAATCTCATGTAGAAGCTTAAAAAATTCATTTTTTTTTATTATGTTTACTTAGACATCTGAAAAATGCAATAAACTTTACTGTTTGGACTAAAAATCACAAATATTTTGATGAGAGCTTATATTAGACACACTTTCGCGCGGCTATCCGGACATAGCGAAACCTCAAACGCGTTTTTCTCGAAACTTTTTTTTGCGCAACGTTTAAAATCGGTGTACACGATTACTCAAAAAGTATTCAACCGATTGGCTTCAAATTTAACACACGTTTTAATAATACTAATGACTTCTGAATGAACCTCACATAACATTAATATTTAGAAAATAAACATGTTTTTAATGCAAAAAAAGAGGGCAATTTTTTTCAAAAAAAAATATAGGTTTTTGGTTTTATGACTACCATTTTTTAAATTTTTTATTTTTTTCTTCAAAGGGAGGTTCATCAATTGGCCACAGGGCGACATTAACCAGTTTTTCTTTCCTGATTGTTGTAGATTATTATTGATGACGACAGAGTGTATACCGTATCAAACATTGCTTCACGACTTACTCAAGTCTTCAATATAAGTCAGTTATTTTTTATTATTTTCAAATAAAAAAAACGGTTAAAACAAGTCAAAACATATTTTAAAAGATCATAAAATTTTAGATATATTTATTTTGTTCCTTATCGTTCAAAAAAAATTATTCAAAATTGGTTAATTTTTGACTTTCTACACGGGATTCCCCCCTTAATCTTAACACAGCGATTTGAACACGCGATTGCAAACGTTCCATCAACGAAAACATAAAACTTGCGTCAGCTGTTCTGGTTTTCTGCTACACGCATCAATACAGAAATCTAGGCGCGTCTTCTGCAGGGTTCATTCTCTATCGTTAAGTCTTGACTTTGGTGGAAAAGACTAAAAGATTTTATATATCTATTTTGAAGCTCGAATATGGTCGGTGGCTGAGGCTCCACCTAATTTGTATGTTGTTGGTATTTTTCGTTAAAATTTAGAACTTAATGTCTCCTTTTTGATTGATTCGCACTACTCTCACTAGATTTATCGAGGTTGTCTGTATTGACCCTTGGGAAGAGAGAGATCGGGAGAAATAAGATTTGTTAACACTGCGCACTTTAAATTCATTAGAGGCTTTATTATTATCGCCTTTCACATATCACTATAAATAAAGAATAATCACGTTAGATTTACAAATTATGTGTATAATGCTTGACACGGAGTCCATAGCGAAAGCGCGACTTTCGACTTTCTACATTTTGACAGAGTGACTGCGTGTTAATTGTTTTGAGGTGGATTACGGACTGCCGAGTTAGTCGCCAGTCTCATTGACTGTTTCGTGTCGGATTGCTGTCTTGCAGTTTGTACGGGTGATTGACCGCAATTTTTGGCTGTATAGGCATTGTGCATTTTTTTAACTTACCATTGATGAAATCTTTTAAATTTAGTTTATTAAATATTTAAGATAAAAATAAAAAGATACGTCTTAGGGCATAACACTATATATTTGTTAAATTTACTTCAGATTAATCTTGCAAAAATAATTGATTATAATAATAGAAATATTAATGTTATTGCTAAACATAAAAAAAAAAGTTATTTTCATTTTTAATTTAATAGAGAGACTCACAAGGAGAGGAAGTGAGTAGATTTGATATAAATATTCGATTTATTTAGTTTCATTTTACGATTTATTCATCAAAAACAAATGAACTTAATTATTACAATCGATATGTGTATGAAGAAAATAATCTAGCATACGAGAGAACTATTCTATTGTATTTACAAAATTAAATAAATATTACTCGGCTTCGCCTCCGTTTTGTAAAAGTCGGGCGGGCATCAACAATCCATGCTGAGCTACGCAACGTGACCGAGAGAGGCGCATCGATCGAAGAACTCGAAGGTAAAAGTAATAGTCAAAGGTAGCTAGCAGCCGACAACGCGGTTTCAATAATTATTTAATAATTATTGAACACACTTTCGGCCAGGGAGCAAGAAAAATAGTATACGAGGCGTGCGACATGACTCGGCTTTGCCTCGGGCGTCATATCACGCACGCCTCGGAAATCCAACTTTCCGGCCTCGTGTCGTAATATACTATTACTCATAATGACACAGAATCAAGCCTTTGAAGCTAAGACAGGTAATTTGAGGGTAAAGTTTGGCAGATCCAAGTAATATGGACTACAGTATTTTCAATTCGTTTTTTTTTTTCATAATATCGACGAAATTTGACTTTATACTGAATGAGAAATTTATTGTGGTGCTCTGTTTTTGTTTCCTTTTTTGGCTTTGAACTTTTGTCCACATTACTTTGGTTTGTCAGTGTTTTATTTTTAGCAGTCTTTCATTTGCTTTCCCTCAGTTGAATCAAAACTTCAAGCATATTAAAGTTGTCTCGAATATATTTTTTTTTTATTTAAGAATTTGTAAAAGTTTTCGCTTACATATTTATATTATGCGACTCACATGTAAGGTCCCCCAACTCGACCTCACCAATTTCAACCATTCTGTGTCGACATCCACTTTAAAGGGGCGAAAACACCCCTAAATTATACCCCAAAAAATCGTTTTTTGTCATATCTCGGCTTTTAATTAATATTTTTTGAGAAACCAAAGTGCAAAATATTTGTCATAAGAAGCGTAAGATACTAGATGAACTTATGATCCAAGGGGTTGCAACCCTTATATTATATTTTTAAAAAACTAGATTTTTTATGCTTTTTTTCTGTATAAAAACCAGGATATGAGCTCAAAAAAATAAAATAAAGCATTTCTGTTTACTTTATCGAATATTTCAATTGATGTGTTTAAGCATTTTTTAAGTTACCACCCCAAACATCGTAAACTATCCCGTAAAATAATTGACCGCATGTAATATTTTAATATAATTTTTAATGTAATACTTTTTTTTAATACTTACATTTAAAGAGTTATTATAATATAACATTTTGTCATATTATGTTAGAGTTACATTTTATGATCATCAGCTTAGCTGTTTATCTTCATTATTATTATTATTATTAGGAGTCATGCTGCTATGACAGAGCAACAGACTACCTTGACGGTCCCGATAAACCGGTCGCGCACTGTGAGCATTGCTAGCAGCTGCAGCTTTAGTAGTACCAGTAGCAGGAGCCGAGCACTCGAGCTGAGTCTACTAAAAAGTAGGCTGCAAGGCATCGAAAATGAATTAGAGATACGACTGAATGGGCTCCAGACACTTGCGAAGAAAATAATGGACACGACGCGAACGCACAAGAATGTCAACTCCACCATTAAGGAGGGGCTTCCGAAATTTGTCGAGGGTCTGGAAGCCCTAGACGACATTCGGCAAATTTTTCGGGAAATACGGAGAAATCTGCAACAGTAAGAGGCAGAGGCCCCTGTATTCCCGAATACTGTCTCCGGGGGCAAAAAGAGACAAGCCTCAAGCACTCCTATCACCGCCCCGGGACGGGCGGTAAAGACGAAGAAAAGAAAGGAGACGGTTGACAGTACTCCCGCTGATAAATCGGAGGCTGAGGGACCCTGGCAAAAGGTCCCAACAAAGCAGCAGAAGAGAGGCTAGGAAGAGCAAAAAGAAGAAGGTGGGTGTTCCGACCAACCAGCAAGGCGGAGCGCCTACAAAAAAACGACGCAAGGCGAGGGCCGAGGCAATTGTCCTCTAGCCAGCAGGGGGCAAGACCTACACGGAAATCCTGGGAGGCATACGCTCCCAGGTCAACCCCGTAGAGCACGGGCTCTCAATTAAGGACATCCGCCGAACTCAAAAAGGCGATGTCCTTATTGAATTGAAAAAGGCCCCGGAGGGGAGCAAGGAGAGGTTCGTCAGCGCTCTGAAGCTGGCCGTAGGACAGACTGCAGTCTTCCACGCTCTGACCCCCAAGACTAGTTTGGAGGTCAGAGACGTGGACGGCTGCGCGACACCTGACGAGGTCAAGGAGGCCCTCAGAGGAGCTTGGAAAGAGGACACCTGCCACTTGGAGGTGAGGCTCACAAAGGCGAATAAAGCCGGCAAACGGCTAAACATTGTGACCCTCACTGAGGAGATCGGTAACAGGTTAGTTAAGGTGGGCAGGGTCCAAATAGGATGGATCTCCTGTAGTCTGAAGCAGAGGACCCTGGTCGAGCGCTGCTATAAGTGCTTTGGCTATGGGCACCGCGGGCACGCGGGCAAGCCAGTAAGTATTGATGCTGGAAGAAGCTGGGAGAGGATCTTAACAGCGATCCGTGGGGATTAGGCTACAAGATTATCATCCGCAAATTGGGCTCGTTCGGTAAGAGCGAGCTTATGAGCGGGGTGGCAATGGAAAGAATCCTCGATACCCTTTTCCCCACACATCCCAAATGCTGGGATGAACCCCTGGACCCAGACGGCTCTGAGGCACCGCCACTTACTACGGCGGAACTGGAGAGAGCGGTACGCTCGATGAACAATAAGAAGGGGCCAGATGGTCTTCCGGCTGAGATACTGAAGGCAGTGGCTACGATCCATCCTGAGCTCTGTTTGGCATGTTCAACTCGTGCCTTAAAGCGGGGATATTCTATTCCTGCTGGAAGAAGGCGAGACTTGTGCTGATAAGCAAGGGGAAAGGACCATTAGATGCTCCGTCATCGTATAGACCCCTGTGTATACTGGACACCGCTGGAAAACTCCTGGAGAAGCTAATGAGACTCCGCCTCCAGACGGCGCTAGTAACACCCGGCGACCTCTCCAAGAGGCAGTTTGGCTTTCGGAGAGCAAGGTCCACCATCGAAGCTATCCAGGAGTTAGTGGAGGCGGCCAGGAGCACGAAAAGGGGGAATCATTTTTCCCGCCCCGTATGTCTCCTGGTGACACTAGATGTCAAAAACGCCTTCAACTCGGTCAGGTGGAAGGACGTGCTGGGGGCACTGGAGCGGGACTTCAAGGTACCTCGGTACCTACTCCGAATCATTGGAGACTACCTGAAGGACCGCTTCATACTATACGATACGTCGAAGGGCTCCAAGCGGAAAGAGTTAACATCTGGGGCAGTCCAAGGCTCCACCCTAGGACCCGACCTATGAAATATTTCCTACTACGGGATCCTTCGATTGGGTATGTCGGAAGGCTGCTTCCTGATCGGGTACGCGGATGACGTGGCGGCTGTCATTATTGCTCGCAGTATGACGTTAACACAGACGACTCGATCAGGTCATGCGTCGAATACGCCGTTGCATGGGCGATCATGGGCTGGAACTAGTGGAGGTCAAAACTGAGGTCGTCCTCTTCACGAAGAAGTGCATACCGACAGTGCAGCCGCTGAAAATTAGTGAGGTTTCAATACAGACAAAGGCATCCGTGCAGAACCTGGTGGTGATGCTAGATACGAAACTCACCTTCTGAGAATAAATTCGGAGGTTCGCGGACAAGGCGGCGGTGGTGGCGGCTTCTCTTTGCAGGGTCATGTTCAACGTAGGTGAACCAAGTCCCTGCATCAGGTAGTTGCTACTGCGCGCTGCCGAGTCCGTGATGCTTTACGGGCTGAACTTTATGCCGACGCGCTGCGTTACGAAATGTATCGCAAGCGTATGGCGGCTGTACAACGGAGGTGCGCACTTCGTGTAGCGTGTTCGTATCGCACGTTCTCGGAAGCGTCCCTAGTAGTAGACGATGTCGGAAGGGTAACCCCGGAAGACATCGTCCCGGTCATGCTCGCCAGCATCGAGAACTGGGGGAGGATCGCCAACTTCGCCGAGGATATTCTGAAGCGAAAGAAGGCGGACCTCCCCTAAGGTATGCAGGAAGTTTTAAGTAAATAGAGAGTCCCGATGGCAATCACCCTGGTTCCCTTCCCGAAGTAATGCCTAACGGCGAATTCCTGGGCGGGGTTTAGAGCCAGGGGGAGGAGGTCTCCCCGATGCACTCTCGCTGACTCTGGTCTGCAGTTTTAACTGCGGGGCGCAGTCGGCGGGCATGCATCAAGGGGGTGAGGTTTTAGTGGGTAGGCCGGCACCTTCCATGCCGGAGAGTCCCACACACCAGGGGGCCGGCCACCTGACGGTCTATTAAAGATTTCCTCCCTCCTCTAAAAAAAAACTATTATTATTATTAATATTATTATTATTTATGTTGTTGCTGTTATTTTTTATAGTCAAAAGTATAAATATTTTATTCAATCTAATTTTGTATTTTTCTTGTAATAGACATTACAATTTAATTATTTTAAACATAAATATTTTAATTTCATTTAAAATACAACAGCTTACAAAATTGAAAATATCAATATTATGTTTGCGTATCAAAACCAGAAATTATTTCTGTATATTACCTTGTTTATACATTGCTAAAAGAAGATATTGAAAATACGTTAATCTCACTTATGACAAACAAAAAAAAATTTACTCAATTTATCTTTATCGAATGAACTTCGAGATAAATGAAACAATCATTTTCTTTAAATACTGACTACTGAAAACATTTAATCTTTTATAATTAAGTTTCTAAAATAAATCTATATCCAATAATTTCTACAGTTATTTCTAAAATTAATCTTCTAATTTTTAGGTACTTACGTGAGTATTTTATAATTCATATTTCTAAATCCACTAATTATTTATGCTAATAAAGTTTTATTATTTAATGCTTTTATTTTATTGTTAGATTTAAAGATGAAGATCAATCCCATAAATAAAGTGAATTTATTATTAGCGTATTTTCAAACTTTGCAAATACCAAATAGGGAGACGAATTTTAAAGAAATTGTGTTGTCAGAAAAATTGAAACAAATATTTATCGATGGAACAAATGAGTTTTATTTCGTTGACATGGTTGACGAGGAAACCCTGGATTTCCAGGAAGATTTTACGGATTGTGATGCTAAAATAGTTAAGGATGAAGTTCTACATTATTTTCCTGATCCCGACTTTGCACCAACAAATCAGTATACGCATGATACTGAAAACGTTGATTTTGATTACAAAAAAAAAACCTGTAGAATATTGGAGATGCGGGAAAAAAGGAAACTTAAAAATTGAAACAGTGTAAAAAAGATTCAG
>JAWWML010029235.1:0-13159 GCA_035047165.1 Ormyrus rosae
CGGCTCGGGAGTCAATTTACACGTGCTATGAGCTTACCAATACTTTACCTCCCTAGGTGCGTAATATACTATTTTGCCCCTGATAAGCGGGGCGAAAGTGGCATATTTTTCCCGAAAACTAGTTTTGCGGGTCAAAAGTAAATTTTTTCGAAGTTCTTTCAACCCCGCTTTTCAGGACCCAAAAGTGGAATTTCAGTCAAGAATCGAATAAAATACTATATACAACACGAGGCAAAAGAAAATTTTTCCCTTGGGTGATTACACTGCCCTTACGAGAATATTTCTCCCGAGGGTGCGTTTACTGACCGAGCGAAACGGTAAACTCACTCGCTGGAAAAATCTTCTACTTTTGTCCCTTGTTGCATAATGTACTATTTTGTTCAATAGTAAAATTAAATATTATTTTATAAATTTAAATTATTTTTACCAATTATAAATTGACAAATCTTCGTCTTCTTAAAGCATAATGTTTTATGTTTTTTGTTTTTTCCTCGCGATTGTCCTGAATATGAATACAAACGAGCAACTTCGTCGCTTATCAATGTTCTTAAGCACCTCGTAGTAAACGACATTATGTATGGTCCATTTACTTTCACGATCATTCACCTCTAAAGAAGAAGGTTACACATTAACTAATCTATTTTTGTAGAATTTTTAAAACCAAATTGGTTCCCTAGTTGTTGTCAATACTAACTTCCAAATTTTTTTCGAACATCTGAATTTTCTTGCAAGAGATTGTCCAAGTCGTTGAATTCATCATTTGATGTAATTGACAAGCTTGAGAGAATGTCGTCTTCGCAATCTTCAACATCTTACCTTTGCTTTAACAGTCGTGAGTGTACTATTTCTTTTTAATTGGTTAATTTCAGTTACAGTTGCAAATCTTGTTCCTATATATAAAATAATTTATAATATACTTTTTACGTGTATTAAAATATTTGTAAAAATTTTTGTGTAACTGGTGGTGTGTCAATTTAAATAAGTAGCCCGTTTAAAAATTCATATCATTATTTGCTCAAATCTGATGAGCAAAAATACATATTTAAGGAGGTACTAGCCTTTCATGCGGGAAACGAGGAAAGCGGGGTCCCCTCTCTTCCCGCGAGCGGCGCCCCGTTCACCGCGCGCCCCCTCCGCAGCCAACGAACTCGACATTTTGTTTACGTTGTCCCTTAGTTCTTTGTCAAATTTCTGGTAAGCGATTCACAGCCGGGCACATTTTGATTCCTTGATTGTTTTTCTATAAAACTATCACTTTTTTAAGTTAATGTCTGCTTTTTTCATCGTGAATTCTTAACCTCCTTAGTCAAAATATTTCGCAACCCATAAGAACCTGTGTATTTCACGTAAAGTCTATTGCTATTTTTCTCAATAAAAACCCTGGTGAAAAATATTTAAAAAAATCATACGACTTATTTATGATATTTTGAAGTTATATTTATCGATTCTACGCTAATCTCTGCATGTTCATAAAAGGCTAAAAACTCCTTAAACGTATTTTTATTCATTTTTTACTCAAATACTTGACAGTTTTCATTAAATTTAATTTCATTCTTTATTCTTAATTTCAAAAACGTATCGTAATGCATAAAATGTCTCATATTGAGATAACGTAAGCAGCGTTTCGACGATTCACAACATATTTCAGACTTGCAAATTTAGTTTAATTTGACATTGAATATTTAGAGTTATTACTTCTTAGATGTTAGAAATGTCGAATATTCTACATAACGTTGTCGTGTGATTTTTTTAGCAGAAAATTATTTGCTGATATTTAAACAATGAAATTTCGATGATCTAAATAGCAAATATTTGACATCGAAATCGATTAAATTTGTAATGAACAATGTCCTTCACCTATATTTAAAAATTAGGAAAGAAATCTTTATATAAAATATTCATTGGAGACACTTTCATTCGATTCATTTGCATTCGGAGTTGTAGTATCCTCCGTTCTATATTTAAGCTTGCATCCTTCATTTTGATTACATGGATTGGTGTCTTCAGTAAAACTGAACGCGTAATTGTGGGACCAGTCATTCTATTTCCTTTGGTTTCTACACCTTATTCATAAAAATTGTTTTATATTAGTGCATACTAATTTACTTTCGGGATACGATATAACTGCTACCTTTTTTACTATTATATTGAAATATATTTTTTGACAAATTGCAAAAGTTAAGGATAATTCCCTTGCCAGGCTTTCTTATATTTTAATAAAAATAATACTTTTAGTAATATTAGAATTGATTAGAATTTAGTATTATTACTATATATTATTCTAAACCTCTCTTTCTGGTTTATCATTTACGCTGGGTCGAAAAATATTGGGTCTAGAAATTCCTGGCCTACAAATGTTTAGGCCTAGAAAACTCACAGGGCTGATTTATTGCAATTTAAATGTAACGTTTATACTGGGTCTAAAAATATTGGGCATAGAAATGCTTGGCCTAGAAATTTGTGGCCTAAAAATCTCACTTGGCTAAAGGGCTAATTTACTATAATTTAATGTTGTCAACTTTTAGCATTTGTACTATACGTTTAAAATATATTTGAGTCCTAAAAAGGACTGATTTTTTTTTGTGGAGTATGTGCTAATAAAATAGCCATCTTTTTTTCGCCTAGAATTCAAATCTAGTTTTTTGTATGACGTATCTGAACTTTTTTTCTTCGATAAATCATCGGAAAAGTTGCACTAATTCCATTCTGAGTAAGATTCCTCTTCTCTTATCTTCTGCTCTAATCCCTCGGGAAGTTTAACGGAGCTCTGTTGACCCATCTTGGTGGAGTGTTGGAGCACGAATGACTGTGAATGATGCAAAGCTCTTTAATTTATGGAATATCTTCCAAGTCCATGAGACAGTTGTCCACATAAAAGTGTTTTAGCAACTTGACGTTGCGAAGAGCACATGTAGCTTTGTATGCTCCGTTATGATGTTTACACACAGTCACTGATTTGGAAGGTTCAAAAGATAAGTAGCCTATTTCTGAGACATCTGTTACGTTCAAATTGAAATGTTCTAACCACTTTTTCCTCAAGTCATCAATCACATCAATTGTTGTAGCATTTGGAAGACCATCACGATTTATATTTCCAAGTTCTGTGTACTCCTGATCACCCGAGTGCCAGTCCAAACCATGAGAGCAGAGTTCGAGCCATAGATTTTCACGTCTGTACTTTTCAGTTAGTCTTCTCCATGGAAAAGGTGCCTTGAATAATAAGACTGCCGGCTCTTGATCTCTTTCGAGAGGAAGTACCGTCAATTCTTTAACAAGAAAGTCGTTTCCTGGCGTTTTAAAACCTTGAATGTCGACAGCGTACTCCATGACGACGAATGAGCTTTTTTGTTCAACAAGCATGACTATATAACTTTCTCCCCACTGCTTTCTCCTCCCCCCCTCCCCACTCTGAACAAGTTTCTTGACATCTCTACTTATGGGATTATACTCAACTACTCGATTATGCAAGATCAAACAGTAACCCGATGTTGAAGCGGGGAAATTAGCTCTCGCTTCAAATTCTAAACGAACATCGACGGGGGCACTTTTTAAAGTTCCATTTTGTTTCGAGCAGTCGATACAAAATGAGAGGTGAATATGCGATAAACTGTGATTTTTCAGCATAGGCTCGGGGACTTTACCAAAGTAAAAGTTTTGAAAATTGACATACATATCGTACAACATAGAATATTGATTACGATTAATGTTGATAGTACTGTAAATTGAGAAATAGTTTGACATTGCTGATATTGCAGTGATCGAAACGGCTAGCATTTGTAGCTCTCTGACCTTTGCGGTTAGTTTGAAAGCCTAGAATGACAAAGCGTGGTTTTTCTAGCTGATTGGATGTTTTGACAGTCCAAACATGCCTTGAGATGGTTGGTAAAAGTGGATACTCGTACAGCTCCCAAGTTGCGAAAACTCATAGGAATAGATCGATTCTTTCCAACATAATTGAGTAATCGAATTTTGTGTACGTTCGATGCCACAACATATGGCGTAAGTCATTCGACACTAATTAATTCAATCTTAAATTGTACAATTGAACGAACTTACCTGTAAGTGAAGTTCAATTGAGATTGTATGAAACGCCTCTTCCGAAATGATCAATTGGTAGTACCCCAGCTTCGCGCCAGAATCTGCCAGAATTACCACACTTTTGAAGCAAAAACTGAACCTGCGCACGTCTAGCGTCGCCACCGCGGCTCTCTCGCACCAACGCCGCTCGCCGATCCTCATTAGTTTAAAGTGTTGCCGTTTTTAAAATTTGGGAAATCTATAACAATTTATGGATAGGGAATGCAAGGGAGGGATTGATCATTTCAGAAGAGACGTTTCATACAATCTCAATCGAATTTCACTTACAGATAAGTTCGTTCAATTGAACAATTGTATTTCAACGCCTCTTCCTCATGATCAATAGGTAGATGTTTAAAGTTCAAAACGGCAACTTATAAGGTAGAAGAGTATTCATTTGATGAGATTAAGTATTATGTATTATTAATCTATCTCATTATAAATTAACCTTTTAATAATAAAAAATCTAGCAAATACTAATAGTACTATAAAATTTTCATAATAGTACAATTATTTATTACTATACTGTGTCATGTAGACAATCTGAATATATGTGTTATTTTTTATGTCATATTAATCACTTCCAAAATTTATAAATATAAATATTACGGTTATAAGAATATTTTGGAAGATATAACTTCGATACCTCATATATTCAACGGTTAAGCCAAGAAGGACATTATTATCTTTATGTAGTTTTTAGAGAGCGTATGCTTCATATTTGAATCTACATTAATCCTTCTGCTGAGCTTAAGGAAAATTATCCTTGCATTTTCAATCCATCAATCAGAACACGTTATATTTACGTATCAGTAAATAAAAATAAACAGGCCGAGATCTCTGATCTCGAGACCGGCTGCGGGATTGGATTCACCATTTTCCGTCTAGCCCAATTTACACTGGTTATACTATTAATCCACAGAAAATGGTGTATCGAAGATTTGTAGGAAGAGCTGTAAAGCCGGGGCTCCCGAGGGGAATGTGCCCAACTTTAAAGCCATATTCTTTCGACGATTAAATTAAAGTTGTAAAAATTTCTTGAAATTGCGTATTGTTTGAGCGAAATTCATAAAATAAATATTCGATCGGGAAAGAATCGAAAAAATAGCTCGGTAAAACGCAATCAATATTAACTAGTAAGTTCTTCATTAAAGACATTTCAAGATTTTTTCTGTCGATATTTTGCGATTTTCTATGATCATAAATATCAAGTAAATGATTACTAGTAGCATATAGTTGTCCTACCAATAAAATCAGACTCCAGACTCACTAAAAAAATTGGATTGGATGAAATGATTACATAACATGAAACATAATTGCCATTCTCCACGTAGAAAATATAATTTTTAGTATAATCTCTTAAAGAAACCTCATTTATAGATTATATGCTTGTTTCTGCAAGACTCGTTTCTACGAATTCTCCGAATTATGTGCAGGTGTAAAAGAGACAGAAATATACTCAATGGCTAATGGATTTCAGGTTTTCTTTTCTTTTCTTGCAAGAACTCGCGTGGCTTTAAAGAACAATCGTAAAAACAAAAATTATGTGATTTTTCCAAATGTAGACTTACTGAAATTATAGTCATTGATCATGTACCTAACCGTAATTAAAATTATATTTCTTTATTATAGTGGTCTGTAATAAGCCATAATCTGAATCCAATAAAAAAAAATACATAGGAATAATTAAAAGCTATTATTCTTCAATAGGCTAGAGCCTTATAAGAAATATTTAAATTCAATCCAGCATGATTAAAATCAAAGATCTTTTGATTAGATTAGGCTTGACAATAAATTCATTGTCAATAACGGGAAAGCCCCGTTTTAAGTTATTATTATATCTGTATATTTTGTATATTAAGTTGTTATGGTAACCAGGGAGTGATAGAGAATTATTTCTTTAGTAAGATAAAAAAAAGATAACAACGTTCATGAGCGGAAGAGAGATAGGGTTATAGTAAAATAACCCGTCGATTACCACAGTACACTAGTGGGAAGTTTATATAAATATATATAAACTTTCTTATAAGGTTAGGGCCTGATTAAATATTTCTTCAATTTCCAATAATCACTTATAATAATTGAAATTCTATATTTCTTGATCACTCTTTATCAAGCTAAAATAATTTATGTAAATATAATTAAGTCTTAAAACTGTATTAATAATGTGGCCTGTTGACAGACTCTTTAGTTTTAAATAAAAAGTTTAAAAATTTTTATTATTTCATGATTCGGTTAGAGTCTGGCCAAAAAATATGTAATTAATTTCACTTTTATACATACAGTAAAAAAACTCCATTCTTTGACCAGGTTAATGGCTGAGAAAAAAACTATTTACCTTAATGTAAATTTTACATTAACAGTGAAGTTGATAAAAATTTATTTAACTTAAATCAACTTCTATGAAACACCGTTAAGACTATATTCTTTGATTAGGTAAGAGCCTGTCAATACTTTACAAATCAAATTTTTGCATAAAAAGTAAAACTGTATTCGTAGATCAAACTAGGACCTAATAAGTAATTATTATTATTATTATTTCAGTTCAGAATTTGTATTTCTTGTTCACGGCTTGTCAGGCGAATTTAAATAAATCAAATAAAATTTTTATAAACAGTTAAAAACTGCTCTTTCTAAAACAGGTGAAAGTTTTCCAAGAAATTGTGACAGAAAAAATAAATATAATGCTTATAACAGATAGAATCTGTTTCCTTTTTCCAGGTGAGAACCTGACACTGTTTAAATTACAATCAGTTAACAAACCGTATTCATTAAACAGGACAGAACCTGTCAAAAAAGATCTAAAATTTTTACAAATAGTAAATAGCTAGAGCTTTAATCAGGTCAGAACCGGACAAGAAATAATTTGAATCAATTCATATTTTTAATCAGGAAATCCTTAATCAGGATAGAGCTTGATAAAAAATTATTTCAATTTAATCAAATTTTCCATAAAAAGATAAAATTTTTATCATTAATCAGGTGACAGTCTCTCAAAAAATTATATAAATTTTTTATACAGAGAAAAAAAACTGTATTTCTTAACCAGGATAGCTCCTGACAAAAATTATTTTAATCTAAACACAATTTTTTATGAACAGATAAAATCTGTATTAATTGACCAGGTTAAAAAACCTGTGAATTTCATAAATTTTTATAAATTTTCTATAAACAGTAAAGAACTAAAACAATTAAATTCAAATATAAGTTAAAAAACTGCATTGCTTGAGTAGGTTAAAGTCTGGCAAGAAATTTTTCAGTTTAAACAAATTTTGTATAAACAGATAAAATCTGCATTAATTGATCAGGTTAAAAACCTGTCAAGAATTTATATAGATCTTTTATAAACAGTAAAAAACTAAAAACAACTAACTTTAAATATAAGCAGTTAAAAACTGCTTTTCTTGAACAAGTTAGGGCCCGACAAGAAACTATTTTAGTTTAGACAAATTTTATATTAACAGATAAAATCTGTAGAGGAAAGATGTCGGTTGTGGGCACCCTTTTGTTTTTGGCTCGTAACTTTTCATGAAGTGCATATTTTTTCGGATATACAGATATCTATGGAAAGCTGGAGACATTAGCTAACTACTAATGAAGAAATAAAACCGATTCCGTCAAATAGAAACATTTTTTTCAAAATTTTGTGAAGTGGTCATTTTTGGCAAAAATGTTTTTTTGGTTTGGTTGTGGGCACCCTTGCAAAATCTGCTGAAAATAGGAAAACATGAAGAAAAATCACCAAGAATATAGAAAAAATCAAATTTTATTCATTTTAGAAGCAGGCTATTTTACAAGAACATTTTAGAACAACTATTTAACATTTTAGAACAAACTATTTGAAAACAACATTTTAGAAATTTGTGACATCATTTTTCGTCTGAAACACAATGTTTGCAAGTGAAGTAGTTGACGCGCATGCCTGCACATTTTAGATGGACGGGCCGATCGCATTCGTTACATTTGATGGAGTTGGCGTCTGTCAATCTGCATGGAAAACGCTCCAAACAAATGAGGCAGAAGTCCACATCGTCGTCAGATGGCGGAGAATCGTTTGGCTTGGCGCGCTTAACTGGTGGTTTGGCTGGAGTTTGGTTGGCGCGCTTGGCTGAAATTGGTTCGGTCCACTTGACTGGAGATGGATTGACGCGCTTGGATGGAGTTGGTATGGCGCGCTTGGCTGGAGTTGGTTTGGCGCGCTTATCTGCTGTCGCTTCCTTGGCGTCATTGGTCGCTTGTTTAGCATTCCGCTCAGCTGCTTTCATCTTTAAACCGGAAAGAATGTCCAAAGAAGTCAGCATCGAGCTCTCCATTGGTTTGCGCCCGCGATTCAATGACTTCTTTGGTATCACACCGCGCAATCGACCGATGTCATCCAAAATCGAAAGATTGCTCACTGACATAGCACGAGAACTCGAAGTAGATGGCTCTGGAGTTAACGGCTTTGGAGTTTGTCCAACGGCTTCAACATAATCAGCTTCACTGAAAATGTCTGCATCGAATGGCATGATACCTGTTGCGCGGAAACCAGACTTGATTGTCTTCGGTGTCAACGCCAGATCAAGCGCTTTGCAGATCAAGCCGACCAGGTGACGTATTTCCAAGCCCTTATTGGCATTGTTCTTTTGCCAAGCCATACACTGTGACTTGAAATAAGTCTTCACCGGTCCAAACACAGAAACATCCAAAGGCTGAAGCCGGTGGCTGCAATGCGGTGGAAACGAAAGTGCACACCATTCATGACGGCCAAGTCTAGCGCTTCTACCGACAAGTGGCTGGCGTGATTATCCAGAAGCAGCAAAACACGAGAAGCTGGCGTTGGCTTGGCAAACGCGATAAAATGCCGCATGTAGCGAACGAATGTCGCTTGATCCATCCATCCAGAGCCATTTGCAAAAGCAGCCGTACCTGAAGAAGCATTATCAAGGTAGCAGTTTTGCATTTTTTTTTCTTGGATACAAGAAAAACGGCGGCAAAGTGTTTCCATTAGCGTCGACTGCCAACGCCATGGTAATCAGGGTACCTCGTTTAGCGGCCTCCACTTTACCAATACGCCGTATGCCCTTCAAGGTGATCACTCGGCATTTTCGTTCGAACGGTAGAAAACCCCGATTCATTCATATTGTAGACGTGCGTAGCCGGAAAATGATGCTCATCGTACATCGTGCCGAGTTGGTCAAAAAACTTCTGCACCTTTACGCGCTGAGCTTTACGCGCAACTCATTTATCCTAAGTCCGTAGTAGTGAGCGGAGCATTTCAAAATGTATGTGACCAATTCGTTCTCCTGGGCTGTCGAGAAGACCTGATTCGATGGCACGCGCTTGTTACAGGCTCGAAGAAAATCCAATAAAGCACCATCTTCGATGTTTTCGATGTCTTCGAAATGTTCTTCCACTTTCTCCACGTAGCGTTGAAGAGTGGTTCGGGAAATCGCATACATTGCGGTGGTCGATTTTGTGGACAGCTCATCCACAGAACAACGTTTAATGGCATCAAGCAGCACATTAAAATCTATATCCGATGATTTTTTCGATTTAGTTTTGGACGACGTGGCTAAAAAAATCGAAAAAAACATGAAAACACCATTGACATTTTAAAATAAAAGAAATCATGGGAACATAAAAAATGATCAACATACGTATATTTCATTAGCTATTACTTACTAAGTACGTAAGTTCAATCAACGACGATATTCCACCATTTTTCAAAAATACAAAACGGGTGCCCACAACCGAACTAATTTCGGTTCCCACAACCGAATTTGCCAACCATCTTGAGAAGTGGTGAAAAAAATTGTTCGTATCAACATATTGGTTGCAATCGATGTTGCATCACAAAGTAGGAATCAATTCCTACTCAATAAATATGCATTACACTCACCTGTATTGATTCACTTTGATTTGTAATACAGTTGAAAAAGTTTAAATAAATTTATGCGAATTTTTTTAAGCACACAAAAATTAATTTGCTCACAACATAAAGCAGACGCGTTTGTTCGCTTCGATATTTGGCATAAAAAGACGTGCTGCCAGAATACATAAATGACATTTGTTAGAAAAACCTCATTTGTTTTGTGTCAACAGAAACGCAGGGGTGTTCTCAACCAAACCATGCCTACAACCGAACCTCTTCCCCTATTCATTGATCAGGTTAAAAAACCTGTCAAGAATTTATTTAATTTTTTTATAAATAGTAAAAAACTAAAAACAATTACCTTCAAATATGAGTTAAAAACTCTTTTTCATGAACAGGTTAGGACCTGGCAAGAGAATATTTGCACTCTGCAAATAAATCCATGGTTGATCATGAGGAAGAGGCGTTGAAATACAATAAGTAAGGTGTAGAATCTTCAAGGATCGTCAAAGAAAATACCCCTGGATACAAAATACTATTTCAAAGCAGTTAAATTTGAAAGTTCCATTACCACTTCAAGCTGTCAAGCTAAAAAAAGAATTTTTATTTTTCTGTTTCAAGCCCTATTTAGCCATGATTTTGAAGTACTTTTTTATATAGTGTTGTGTTTTAAATCCTATTTTAAAAGTGCAATTGGTGGAATAAGTGCTGTTACAGGTGTATAATTCTAAGCTATATGCCAGCATTGCCTGATACTGCAAACATTATGCTGCTTTTAACATCATGCGCGTGGACCACTGTAAGCTTCCACTTATTGAAGAGAGAATTATAATGCAGATATTAATTTATAGTAATGATTCTGATATCCTTCGTCAATAGTTAATTAAATTCTTCAATGAGAGGGTTTGACATAGAGATAATAGAGAAGAGTCATGTTAGTTTACCTTCATGATATTGCAGTACGATAAGAGCAACTTAATCATATTTGTGGCACTTTCAAGAAAACTAGTGGTAATTATAGTTTAAAAATTGTGATGATTCAGGTGCTATATTTTTAGAAGAAAATAACAAGTTCTGTTATTATTGTTTCTTGAAAACTTTAGCTTTTAGGGCTGATGCACTTTTTTAATTAAATTTTTTGTGGTTTAGTATTTTTCTTAATTTAAAAATACTAAACCAAAAAAAATTAATAAAAAAAATGCATCACCCCTAAATGTCATCAAAAACAAAGATTTTAAGCCCTGTTAGAGGACAATTCATCTATCGGTTCATTCTGGAGTTTAAGATAAAGCAAAAATTTTAAAAGTTTAATGTCTCTGGACCATATGGGCCTACAGAATTCTGTTCGAGCCCATTTGATCTAAATTAACTATAGTTTTAGCATATAAGAAGTAGAATTTATTATTAATTAATTTATGTATTTTTCAGGTCAATTTTGCAAGAGAAGAAAATGGTTATCATACCCCCTTAAAAAAATATCTTTGACCTTCAAATGACCTTGAAAATTGACTCTCTAAGGTTAAAGTTATTATTACAGTCAGGTTACCCCCTTTGTCCTAAGGAACTTTTGTCTAAAAATTACTAAACCATATAAAAATTCGAAGAAAACAACTTTTGGACGAATTTTCAATATTTGACTTTGATTTGACCTGCTCATGGTCACTCTATAAATTTTTATTTTACCATTCTGGCCGAAAAATTTCTCACTCTTTCAGAACCCGGTGTCAAAAATACGGGTTTCCATTTAAAAAAATATCTTTGACCTTCAAATGACCTTGAAAATTGACACCAAGGTCAAAGTTATTACTGCAGTTAGATGATCTCCATTGTCCTGAATAACTTGTCTGAACATCTTTTTGTATTTGGCATAGCAACAGACATATTCGAGTGCGTCGATAAAAATGGATCACGGTGTATATGAGTATATGTATAACAACTGGCATATTATCCGAGTCTAAACTTATGCCCAGAGACATATTTTTGCATCACCTTTCAAGTTCTCCAAAATTCAAATCTAAATAATTTTTAAAATTCGTTCCGTGCACATTAGATTTCCGCGTTTTCCAACGCAGATCTCTTTATTGCATTTAATCTTTTCATTTATATTTATTTGATCATTTTGGGAGTAAATATAGCAAGAAGCTAAATTTAAATTTTTAATAAAAAAATTAGAGAAATTAAAAATATACATAAAAATATACATTATTATTTTTTTTTATATTCGCAGCTTGCCCAAATCCTCTTTTCGAGGGTTATACGGCTCTGTATTGTTGCACTTGCGTGCACCCGGGACCTACAGTTTGTAGTGGATTCGGAATCACTAGCTTTGATGTTGTTAGACACTTGTAAATAAACACAGTGGTGTCCCAATTTCAGTTTTTGGTGGAGATAGGGATCAAACTAGAGTCCTTCTATTTAAAGGTCCGGCGCTCTACCAACTGAGTCATCTCCGCTCTATGCATTACAGTTATTATTTATTTTTAAAATGAAAAGCGTTAGTAAAGCACATTTAATTTTAAAATTTTTTTTCAGCTCTTTGGATGAAATAAATAAGGAGAATGAGGAACAGACGGAAAAGATTTTAAATGACTTGATTATGGAAGCAATGAATGACAATACTTTTCGCAAAATTCAAAGATGCAGTTATGGACAGTATCAAGCTGATTCACCCACTTTATGATATCATAAATCTTATCACAAATTGAGAATGTTTAGCTTAGGTATAAAACAAATAGTAACGTGGATATAGTATGTATATATGTATTGTTTTAAATAAAAGTTTTTAAATACTAAAAATCATTAATGATTATGATAATTATCATTTAGAAGTACATTAAGCACTAAATAAAAATATTAAAGCTTACGTCTATCTATTTGAATTTAAAAGCAATCAGTGTTAAATTATACATCAGTCTTGAATTAGTATTATTAGGTAAAAGAGACATTCGCGCTTATTTCCCCATCTTATTCTATGTCGCTGTACAATAGCTGATCCCCAATTTAGTCTATGTCGCTGTACAATAGCTGGGTAAGGTGGATTTAATAATCGAATTGAGGTAACAGATTTCTCGCGGCTAAAATACACATAGATATAAGATGTTGCAGTAAAATCGAATGCGTCTTTTCCGTTCTCACGATCGCACAGTAGTCTGTTTGGTGAAAGAACTGGTAAAAATTCATGTTTTAAGCGAGTTTTTGAAATAATCAACTTTGCTTTGCGCCGTTCGA
>JAWWML010029256.1:0-13153 GCA_035047165.1 Ormyrus rosae
AGTTGCTGTAAATCTGCGACCGTTTTTGCTGTTTGCTGCTACTTTGCTGCGAGTTTGCTCCTCTTGTGTTTATGGGGAAAAGACTATAGTTACTCCTATCGATAATACCCGAAAGGGGGATGCGACATTAACTAACTAAATAAAAGAAAAGACTCTAAATACGCTTCATGAAAAATGTAAAGTTCCATCAAAACCATTCGTTCGGTAAATCGACTTTTTCATCACCTTGTGCCGAGTTTATACCTTCGTATTTTATCCTGCGGCCAGAGCTTAAAAAAAGAAAATTAAAGATTGTGAAAGGGACGCTTTCCGCTTACCGCTCGCTTGCGCTTGAATTTTTTTGCCCCGGCGCATGAGCACATGCTCCCTTAGCTTTTCTTCCTCACATCGTTCGGAATCGCTTGGAGAGAGGCCACTAATTTACTTTTTGCGTTCGGCGACTGTGTTCGCCGCCGCTTGGGGACGAAAAAGCCGCGCGCTCCATCGACGCAACTAATTGATAATTAACGCTTCCGGCGACTGGCGCGCAAATAACAACGACGTGGTATATGTATACTCGACACCTCGCTTTTGCTTTCTGGCTAGGCATGAGCCGCTTTCAGGAAAAGCAGACCGCGATCTGTGCTCAGAAACTTGGTTTTATTTTTACCTTCTTGTTCGTACGTTTTTCCCTCAAAGGCTCCGTAGATTAAACATCGAATATTTTTAATTTGACCTTAAATTCGTTTGCGCGTGTCACTGCTCTCAACTTTCTTGTCATTTATAATTGACTCATGCTTGCAGAAGTCTTTTGCGAAAGTCTGGAAAATATTTTTTTTTTTTTTTATGTACAAGATAATGCAGTTGAAACTAATTTTCCCTAAATTTCATTTGATGCTAATATCTAACAATCAAAAAATAACATTCCAAGTATGAATTTAAAGAAACAAATTTAATTTTTACAATTCTTTTGGGAGGAAATGAAAAATATTTTTCAAACTTGAACGAAATTCTACTTAATCTTCATCAATGCTTCTTTAACAGCGCAAATTAACATTTTCTACATTCGCTTGTCACACTCGCGCAAGTCATGTTAATACTTGTCAAATATAAACATCCCGCAGAGTTTGGTCATTCATTTTTGGTCACTCAATGCAGGTTCACCGCGAAATTGAGATTGTAAGTTTCCAATTCCATGGGCTGCAATGAAATCTCCTGCAGACCGTCCTTAAGATGCTTAACTGCTTTCGTACCCGTCAGTGAAGTTTTGGTAACGTTAGGTGCGTTCAGTTTATAGAAGGCCGTGTCTGGTGACAACTTATCGTACAGTGGGCAGTGCTTAATAGGGATGTCAGCTCCAACACCGCAGCTGTATCCTTGTCTGTGTAATACCATCAAGGCATTATTGATTGGATAATGAGGCATTTTAGGGTCATGATTCGTTCTGAGGTTCAACAAATGCATATCGCAGGGCAGACTTTGGCTCAGTAACCTTGTTTCTGGAGCCAGTTTGATATCATATTCCGTACCGTCCACAACAAAAATGTTGGCAGGATAATTTAGCGCGTTACTCATTTGGTTCGCAAAAAGCGATGGCTTTGAAAATTGATCTTTTTCACCTGTAATCTCTTCTAGAAGGAGCCAGTGTTTGATCACAGTTTTTCGATTATCTAAAAGACCTTCTCCCATGCCCCTTGAGTCGTCGTACAGAGTTCTTCGATCGAGCATAACTTCAAGCCAACCAGGCTGATAACTCGCTGCCCCTTGAGCGTGATTCACTAAAAGGGTGAGCCTGTGGGCCTTGTCTTCTATGTATGCCATTGAAGTGATGGGGAAATAATTACCCTCAATGCCTATTCTTTCGATTTTAGTTCGTTTTATCATTTGATGCCCGTTGAGGTCCGTATAAAACTCTGGCGGATCACCGTTTACAATGTCAGTTTGAATGCGCATGAACATCTCAGTTTCCCGATTTTTCGGCGGCGTCTCGAAATCGACAATGTTACGAATGTATATCGCTTCCGATAGCATACCTTCCTTATGGTAGATGGCCACGTGATGAGCTAACAGTTTTCCGTACTCGACCGTCAAGCGAGAGCTCAGTGCACCGGATACAATGTAAATTTTTTGGTGTGGAGTGTAAGCTTCTAAAACATCTTTATCGGAATCCCTGAGATTCGGGTCTGGCATAAAAAGATAAGCTCCACTGTGGAATTGCGCGGACGTGTAAGCAGCGAACTGGAGGTTGCACAGCATGATTTTGCCGCTCGGCTTCTTTGTCACGCGCTTGAGGAAGCCAGTCTGACCGTCGAAGAGAAGTTTCATTCGCTGATTTTCTAGCTGAACGTCACCTAATTGCATAGGTTTTATCGGGAAGACATTGTCTTTGCCACATCTGGTGCAGTATACCGTGGAAATGGCCTCTGCCGGAACTCTATCGGACTGCTGCAAGTGATATATCGATATCGTCAATGGCTTAAGGTCAGCTACGAAGAGCAGGACGTACACGTCGTGCGTGATACTCGTCGCGTTCATAACAGGTGCTATTTGGTAAGGGATTGGATTTTTCTGTGAATCAAGAACTCGCACGCGATACGTCGAAACTTTGAGCGTGATGACTTCTTGCCTCGGCTGAGCCAAAGAATTAAATAAGACAATTCTCTTTATTTCGCGATTATTAACGTTTATTGGAATTTTCTTTGGAAGTTTTTCGTAGCTATCGCGATCTGATTCCGATACGACGTAGACTTGACTCGATGTTGAATTTTTTATCTCCGTGGCGGCCAAAGACTGAATGGCAAAGCTTTGTAAGCTCGTCATGTCGGATATCGACTCGAATAATTTCAAAGCATAATCTTTCATAACGAAAGATTTCGAAGTGCCGGTAATGGCATCGTGATGCTGAAACAAGCCGAGATTGCGGCGTGCTTTGACCAATTTTTCGAAGTACGTTTCGTATAGTTTAATGTCCTTTGCCGATTGTTTGGCGACATTCAAAGCTATGGTGTACAAAATTTCGGCAGATCTTAGATTAGCTTCTAATTCGCGGTCGAGAATCTTCATGTAGGGTCTTGTGGTGAAATAACCGCTCCAGTAAGCAGGCCTGCCTTCGCTGAAGATGTCCGAATACACGAAGAAGTCACCCTTGAGGGTTGGAAAACGGGCCATTCGTTTTTGAATTTCATTGAAATAGTCTTTTGGAGTACCAAATACCACCTCGGCATTGTAATCATCCTTTCGACTATTAATGTAGTCAATTAAAATTTTATAATTTGTATACTGCTGGTCCCATTCGATTTGATAGTCGTATCTGTAATTAAAATTGAATAAAAATTAACATAGTGCTCATTTATATAAATCTAATAATAAACACTTAGGGGTGTTAACGTTTAACGTCCCTTTGAAATGAATTGGAAAAAATATAATTGAATTAATAATACACTGATATATTTATAGAAATAACAGTATATAAAAGTACCAAAAGAGTGAAATCCTGGCTCATTTGATAAAAAATCGAATATTCTGTTTTAAAAATAATAAATAAATTTATCATTAATTCAATTTTACCTTTACTTTATTTTAAAGGGATGCTTTTAAAGGCGCAGAGCCCCCGTTAATTAATTTTCAAAGATTATATTGCATGCAGTATTTTAAAAATGAAAAAATGATCTTCAATAATTAAAATAACTATATTTCATGAGAAATCCGAAGTTATTAAAGATAAATTTTTATTTTCAACATACCTAAAATCATCGCCTAACGGTATCAACACAACATTGTGTGGAAACAAAGAGCCAGTCTTGAAATACTGTTCCAGCAATTGTTCGGCCATTGCTTTCACATTGTTCGACGTGATATCAACGGCCTTCGCCGAATACTCCGTGTACTCGTTTCGTATTTTGCGGAAGTCATAATTGAGGCATACGTGCGGATGCGGCCCGCAGGAATGCTTAATATTGTAGATGTCGAAGGGCTGATTGTGCGTGAGCATATCCGAAGCGCCGCTTTGATCCCAAGGCTGAACCCAGACGAAATCTCCGTACTGCTTCTTGGCGAACCATTGCTTCCATGCATAGTGAATACGTTGAATGACCGTGCCAGAAGCCCCTGAAGCTTTCAGCAGGTAGGGCACTGTTCCGCCGTGGCCGAACGGATCGACTGCCCAGCCTGATTCAGGAGTCACGTCCAGATTCGTTTTTAGCCATTGATGTCCTGGCGAATTGAAAAGGATTATCTTGTATTAAAAAAATAATTCGACATGTGCATATAGTAAAGTATTTTTACAGTGACTTTGTAAATCTAATTTTTATTATATTTATAATTTAAACAGTTAGCTTAGATTATTGATTATTTTAGAAATAATTTATTCGAAACATTCGACTTCGAATTATTGTAATTTATAAAAAAAAAAAGAAAAAAAAAATGACTGTACAATGTATGAAGGTCTATTTTGAAAGTAAAATATATTTAGTTTCACTGAATGAGTTTCAATTCGATGCGATATTTTATTTGGTAAATATTCATAAAGTACGATAAAAAAATAAATAAAAAAATTTAGAGTACGGAATAAATATGTCACAATTTTTATGTTCAACAATCTGTATCAAATTATGCTATCATTCTAGGTAAATCTCTTTCAAAAATATTCGTTTTTAAAATCAAACATAATAAGGCTAATACGTGCATGCAGACTTATCGTAATTTTAATTGAAAAAGGCCTCGGGTGCTCCGTAATTTCGCAAAGAGATTCAATGACAAGTTTAATACAGCCCGCGTGCGAAATCTCCCCGAAACTTCCGTCTCTCTTTTCATAAATTTTCCTCGAGCGATCGCTTCAGCTCGCGAAATAAGATCTAAATCCCCGTCTACATCCGCGCCACGGTTGCGTCGCCGCGAGCCTCCCCGGCGAGGCGGCTGAAGCCGACGTGGAACGAGCAGTTTCCCAAACTCAAGCTCTGCATTATTGCCGCGGAGTCGAGCGTCTCTCGTCACGTGTCTCGCGGCGTGTGCCATCGACAGAGGTTTAATTAGAGATCTGCGAAGTTGATAATTGCGAGAAGACGTCTCCTTCCGCCGCCCCTCCTCTTTTCTGCCTTGAAACGCGCTAAGCTCCGGGAAGAGAGTTGTCGCTCATTTTCAAGCCGGAGGAGAGGCAGAGAGTGGAAGGGAACCTTTTAATTCGAGCAAACAAGTAATTACGCTGCGATACTGTGTACACTGCAAGATCCCGACAATAAAAACCGCCGCGCTGCTGCCGCTCGCCGTAGAAATGCGCGGGCGCGAAATGCCAGTCACGTAGGAGTGATGAAAAACTTGTGCACCTCTGTATAAAGCATTAATAGGAAGAGAAAAGTAGAGGGAAGGGGTGAAGAGGGAGCTGCGGCACAGCTCCTGTCGCCGACAGTTTCGCCTTTTTGTCGTCTTTGTTCTTTTCTCGCTTAACGCGATACCGTTATTAGGGGACGCTAATTGCCGTCCCATAATTGATGTTTTCTGTTCTAAGACGGCGGCCGGGGGCTTGCAATTTAATGGGTCTCGGGCTTCTTTTAACTGCTTTCGCCCGGGCATCGATAGCTCGCTCCCAGAGATTTGCGCGCTTTTTTTTAAGCGAGCTTAAAAGAGTTTTTGCGAGACGCGAGTTAAAATTTTATTTACAGGAAGTAAAAATTGTAAATTTAGAAGAGTGTCGATAAAGGAATATTTTGATGCCGGTAAAAAGTACATTGCGATTGCCCGAAATACTTTGATGAATTGAAGAAAGCTGCGCTTTAAACGTCTGAAATGGCCGTCAGCGATGAAACTTTAATATACGAATTTAACTCTTGATCAATATCATTTTGACGACTCTTTTTTTTCTTTTATAAATTTTCCAACTTTATATAGTACCTTTTACTGATTATTGCTTATAAAAAGAGGCTTTTGAAAATTTTAAATGAATCTATATAAATCATAAGATTGTGCACATCATTATGAAAGTCGACGTTTTATTATTTATTAACTTGCTTACGATTAAACTTTACAATATTTGTTTTCTAACCAGGCGACTAATTGTTAGAATAGATCATTTGTTCTACTCTCAACGCCGAGAGCCGAGACAGACCCCCCCCCCCAAAACGCAATAACGCTAACAAGTCGATCCACTTTTAAGTGCAATATCCACTTAATTCGTCGTAGGCGAGAAAGAAATCGTCACGACTGGCAGTTATTTCGTCGAATCTCGCGCGGCGTAGGTATCGAGCGCGTATTCCTGGGATTATCGACATGCCGGTTTATTCACCGTCAATCGATAACCAATTATTACGAGCCGGCAGTTATTTCGTTCCATAAACCTGCCGGCGCTGCTGCTGCTGCCTGCTACTGCAGGCGAGCTCGCAGGTTTATCTCGCTGTCTCTCTCTCTCTCTCTCTCTTATCTAGCTCGAGCAGTTTTATTTTTTTGTTCGGAACTTTTTCGCCCTTCGCCCTCTCCCCACCCGCCTCTTCATCCGATGGCAGATACGGTTATACGCGCACGCGACAAAAAAATGAGGGAGGGGGGGAGAGTAAGAGCTACGATTGAAAAATAGCTGTGTTGTTCTTTTTTCGCTGTTCGGAGGAAGGGATTTTTTTGAAAAAAGCACGCGTATATTCGACGAGAACGACACGTATGCAACGCTAGCATTGATCTTCCTTTTTTGGAACGGGGGCGGGGGAGGAGGGTCCACAGGTGGATCAATGACGCGACTGGCTGCCGCTGCCTGTGCGTGTGCCTCTCTCGGGCTGCGTAGTCGGGCGCGATGTATGCAGATGTGCATCCAAGCGCGACGGAGATTTTGTAATATTTATATCTGGATTCGAAATGTTGGTGGGGTATCGTTCCGGGCTCTTTTTTTTTTACCGGCAATGCTCTATTGCCGATAAATACGGAACTTTATAGGGTGTAGTTAGTCACACTGTTTCCTAAAAAAAATTTGATTCTTCGAATTTATTTTTGAAAATATACAGACGTTCGAGTATTAGATTTATTTGAACGTGTATATTTTTGAAAAGCTCATTTTTTTTGTACGGTACTTTTGAAGCAAAGGATTTTCGGATTTTCCTTCAATAAGAATGATGTTTTATAAACTTGAATAATTTACAATTGAAATTTTTCAAAGCTTTATTTTTGAAGAACAGAAAAATTTTAATAAATAGATTAGGTTTTCATAAGGCTTGTAGCATTATTTGTAAAATATAAAATCAATTATTAGGTAATTAATTATTTTACAATAAGAAAATCTTTTAAAAGCAGGTCTTTGCCATCGCAAAGTATGACATTGATCTTTCTCGTCAAAGAACTTAAAGTAGATCACGTGAAGTCGCGACCGACTGACACGAGACATGAGGGTCGAGTATACCTTACAAGTATTAACATTTGCGTAAATCATTCAGACGCTCATTTCGCAGACTGAAACGTCTGTCCAATATTTAAAGAAAAATTTAAAGTAAGTTTTCGGAGCATCTAAATTAGCGTATACTTATAAAGTAAAGTGAAAATATTGATCTTAAAAATAATAAATTTATTTCTAATTTTTAATAGTTCAATTTAGTATTTTAATAGCGTAGTAGTACATATTTTACGATAAATATTAACGAAACAAAATTCATTTTTTGTTCCTCATTGAATATAAATAAAGTCAGTTTCGAAAACTTTAATACATGCAATCTGTAAACCTTGTATAGTGTGTACTTTACAATAAAAATCTTTGAGTGATTTTTATTAAAGTACTTGGCTTAAAAAGAATAAGCAATAGAGTTTATTACTTACAAATTGAATAATACATTCATTAATATTTAAGTATTTAAATTAATTTACAATCTCCATCAGTCGAAATTTTAATTAACCATTAATAAGTTATTGATTTTAGAAACTCCAGGCACGAATAACGTACTCTAGAGTAATAACCAAGTTTGATTCTAATAGACAGTCGAATTAATCCCACAGGTAGTCAAAGCCAGTCATAATAGAATTATCCTAGTAGCCAGGCATCATTATAGTATAATATATCTTGCTCTTTTACACAATTTTTGAAATATAAAATTCATGAAAATTATCGTGTATACAATAATAAACAAATATTTTTTTAAAGGACTTAAAAATTTGCGCTTCAAGAGAATAATAAATTAAGTATAATAAATTAGTAACAAGTAATAGAATTTTTCAAAACATGAATTTTAACAAAAAAATCCAATCTGCAAAGTGGAGGAAAAAACGGAAAATATTAAATATTGGCTGAACACTGGTTGAATATTGATCGAATATTGGCTGAATAATGATCGAATATTGGTTGAATAATAGTTGAATATTGGTCGAATTTGGTCAAATATTGGCCAAATATAGGCTGGAAAAACAGATCGGACACGTCTTCGCGCTTCATATGCTCTGGAATTTCTCACTGGATTTCGTTATCTTTAAACTTTGAGTCGAAGCAAAATCGATTCGATAATCTCGAGATTTATATTCCACCATTACTTAACCAATATTCGACCAGTGTTCGACTAATATTTGATCATTATTCAGCCAATATTCGACCAATATGCGGCCAGTAGTTGATCAGTATTCGACCATTATTCAGCCAATATATATATATAAATAAAAGAAGTCTCAGATTTATATGAAGTTGCTGTAAATCATCGACCGTTTTTGTGTTTATGGGGATAGTTTACTTCCAGCCAATATATGATTACGTTTATGTTTAAAATAAAAATGAACTTGTGATTTAAACTTAAAAAAAAAAAACAAATCTTTTTTCTATCCATCTGTTTCTAATTCATTTATCTTATTTTATTCTCTTTTTCTTTATTTTGTTTCTCAATTATTCTTACAATCTCGATTTACTAAACGCTTATAAGGACACTGTTATATAATGTATAAGCTTTTCGTGATTTCAATTTCTATTTCTCTTTCTCTCCCTCTTCTTCCTTTCGTTCCGCTTCGAGTTGTAATCGTTCTTCCATGAACTTTTACGGATTTCGCCTAATCTGCCAACGGGAACTTCCATCTGTTCCTTAGTTCCCGGTTAATCCTCGGGACGTCACAGAAATTTCGGTACACGAATCGGCACTTTCGAATGTCTTATATTAGCTTCATAAATCTAAACTCACTAGTCTGCTTGTTATAATTGTACAACACTACTTAAAAGACAAAAGAAACCCTTTGAAAATTCAGAAAAACGTTTTTTTCTTTGAACCATTGCATATCGTAAGTATTACTTATGAAAATTTTAATCGTCATTGAAAAAGTTTTGTTTTAGAGGTAAAACTGACAGTTTAAATCAGAACGCAATGTACTGTGCTACGGTGAGGAAATTCTCACGGTAGCCGGTGGTTACGGTCGACAGGATTTTAATCGCGAACTATTTATCAGTGGTGTCGTGAAACCATCCGAAACTCTATTCAAAATTCGGAGATATACTAAAACAACAAAACAGTTTCGAAATTCAATCTCACGTGCGATAATTTACGGCTTTGAAAGTGCTTCTAATTTAATGCACGCTTGAACATTTTTAAAAACATTTTAATTTTAATTTTTATATTGGACATTAATTTTATTAAGATAACATTTTAATTTTTATCTAAAGTTTTGAATAAATTGCAATACGAAATATAATGAAAATGTCTGCTGCTTTTAGTTTTTTTATACATTCCCATTTATTAAAATATAGCAATGAATTTCCGAATCGTTCAATGGGTTGTTTAAGTAACTAATAAGACATTCTTTTATTACTTGTGTAGCTTTGATTTTTAACAGAAATTTTACGGCAGAAGGTTTTGAAATCTAATTTCTTTTACATTTTTAATATCTCATAAAAAAACTTATTCAATCTAGAATTGATTTCTATATGCTGTATTCAAAGAAATTTATCATTATTTACTATTAAAAAGAAAATTTTCCTCTAATTTACGCAATGTTTTTTATCATTTTAATCAGATGCAGTGATTTTATCTATAACTACATTTCAATGTAGTTTGAGTGAATTTAGTGCTTAATAGTACATAACGCTTTAACGATACCGCATGCAAATAGTTACTCGCAGAGGTAAATTTGAGGCAAACCTCGATCTGTACTATACAAAGCTGTCGACGGCCTGCGAGGAGTCGAGCTGTCCTCCTTTCCCTTCATTAAGTTTGAATTTTTGAACTTGAATTTTTCTATGTAACTATTTAGAACTAACAAGGAAAACACATGACATTCGGGTCATGGATTCCCCTGAAACTCACAGGGACTCATCGCTGGCACATATAGAGATGATATGGGCCTAACGCTGTCTTGATCCTAAGATACGTCCTCTTTATCCAGATTCTCGACAGATCATGAATTTGTCTCTCGTTACAGTCAAATTTCATTTCTGGACCTCTAAAGTGCATCCACTACCTATGTGCCAGCGATAAGTCCCTGTGAGTTTCAGGGGAATCCATGACCCGAATGTCATGTGTTTTCCTTGTAAGTAGTTAAATTAAAATAGAATAACAAAATTTCATTTCTTTACTTTATAAAATTGTCTAATTGAAACCTTTCAATGCAACAATTATTTTTTCCGAATTCTATCAAAAACATGAGTCACAGTCGCTTCACTGTGAGAAACGGCCAAGGACAGTACGTATAAATAATTTTTTTTTAAATCACAATATTAGACTTTCGTTATAAATTTTAACCACCGAAGCATTTAAGGACGATGTACTATTTAAAACGCAATCGATAAGTTCAAAAAATAGCCCGACAAAGCGAAACAATGAAATATTCCTTCGCAAAGTTTTTTTTAGCAGCTGCAACGCCTAACGAACTCCGACGTAAAAAGATTTGGTCACGTGTCTCCGGCCTATCCGTCGATTCCATTTCAGGATCAGTTCGCCCGGCGACACGCGTGTAAATCTCGTCGAAATCGAGCGATTCTGTCGCTCCCCCAATTTTCTTTCATTCTCGTTCCTTTTTCTTTCTCTCTATCGTTACACCGGTCACCGGGCTCCTGCCCGTTTTTTTTCCTCGCTTCGCGTCCATCCGCACTAGAATTCATCGGCCCTTTCGTTTTCCCGAACGAATTTCTTTTCATTTCGTTTTCGTTTCTTTATCGAGCGATACGTTCGTTTTGACGCCATTAACCGCTTTTATTTTAACAAGTCGAGATCTTTTGGTTTCAAAAGTTTATTTTAAAATAATTGCTTTTAGGTTACTCAAACAGTTAATTAAAAGAATTAAAGGTAATAATTTACATATATTATTTGATTTTCTGATACTCAAGATTAATGGAGTATTTACTAATTAATTAAATGTTTTACTTGAAATATTGAAATATAATATAATAAAAGCAGCAACACATGAGAATTTCAAATAATACAATTCTTTTAAATTATCAAAATGATCCTAGTTAAGATCTATATAGTTAGTTACTGGAAAAAACGTGTATATTTCCTTTTCATTCGTATACCTTCCCTGTTGTCCATTTTATCTTTTTCTTTGATCCTCGATATAGAACCTTAACTCTCCTTTTTCTCTTCACACGATGCTCGAGCCTCGTCCGATTGAAAATCCACTCTAAAATACTCAGCTGCCGGGGGAAGCGCCGCGCGCGAAAAAAAGGGAAAAAATAATGGAAAGAGTAACAAAGAAATAAATGTGAATAGAGAAAGGAATATACGAGCGGAGAATGCATCAGTTGACGACGGTTTTAATGAAATCCAATTATATTAAAATGCAGGTGAGAGTTCCGTCAGCTCGTACAATTTACATTTTTATGTGCGCAATTAAAAAACTTTTTAAATCGAACGTTTAAATACATTTTATTTGCAGTATTAAATCAAAAGGATCGTATATTCTCTCTAATTTCCTCGCGTCTATAACGAAATTTATAAAAATATTAAAATTTACGAAATGTAAAAAGAAGCGCGTGACTTTTTTAATTAAAACACTCAATCAGCAAAACAATTTATGGATTTTAGTGCCAAAGGTATCGAAATCAAATTAGAACGAGCGTCGCGGCGCAAGGCGGGAGGTGCGATTTCAATTACGAACCGCGACGAATTATGCGAAACAGCGAGGGGGGAGGGAGGAAAGCGCCACCGCGGAGTATTTTTCATTCTGCGAATATTTCAAGCGAGCTTCTTTGTCTTTTCGTTCTTTCCTGATTTTCTCCTTTTTCAGATCCCCCCTTCCGTCGTTGAGCGTCCTTTTAATTTGATATTCTTCGTGCAGTGTGCCGTCCCGGGTAATAAGTGCAAAGTGAATTTACGGATTACCGCCCGTAAATAATGGAAAACTTTATGACCTTGCATCGGGGAACAAAGTGCGCCAATTTTTCGGCACAAAGCTGGGCGGTTCTATATTTTGACTCGCGCATATATTAAGCGGAATAGTTATCTGTTTTCTTATACATTTTAAATTAGGTATCCTTATATAGATTTACCGAATATTTAGTAGCATTAACAAAAATATGTTATCTTGAATTATTAATCATTTATATTTATTCAGTTTTAATGTGTGCAATAAATTAGTATTTAATTTATTTTTAAATTTAATTTTAATAAGTGCACTTCAGAAAGAAATTTTGAAATTATAAATGACGGATTTAAACGAAAATATAATAATAATCTTGAAATAAATTTAAACTTAAAATCTTTTTGTATACACCAAATTTTCGATAAAAAGCAAAAGTTAAATGACATAAATCGTTATTTATACAAGCATTTTCATTTGAAGTTTAATCGAATCTACCGTTTAAGTAATATTAAAATATCAATATTATAACTACCTACACCAATATGTGCAATTATAATATATAAGCAGTTATTTATTGATTTTTTCGAATGCTGATGAAAAATAGTAAATTGAAAAAGTACAATATCCGTATATTTATTGGTCAAAATTTTGCCTTTTAATTAAACCAAACATTTCCATTTCCGGGTCGAAATGAAACTTCAAAACCACGAGAGTCGCCGAAACGTCCGACTGTTTATTTTTAACGAAAAATATCGCACGGAAAAAAGCCGTCCCAAATTTTTAATTAAGCCGGACCGCACCGATTAAAGGTTAACTCCCGCGGCGAACGCCGAAAAAAATAGGACCGGAAGTTCGCATCGAAATGGAATATACGGGGTGTTCCAAAAGTATGGATCCACCTAAATAATTTTCCAGGGTCGCATTTTCCGGAAAAATGGTTCAG